>BHFT01063111.1:0-26282 GCA_004320025.1 Laticauda laticaudata | reverse complement strand
TCTGTTTATGCAAATTTTCACCACTTTTTGGAGTGGATGACAATGGATGGAGCCACCCCTGAAATTTTGCTCGTCCACTGTGTCCTTTGTGCATACGTTTTGCGTCCATCAGCCAGTGGGACCAGGCCTTATCATAGAGGCAGAGTTGCAGAGTTTAACATAGAGCCACACCTAGGCTACTTTTAATTTCAGTTCTCAGCCTAGGCTAATTCTAGTTTCAGTTTCCAAAACAATCCTCATTGGCTGACTTAGTTGCTATGCCTATTCATTGGCTGACCTTGTTACCAAGCTCTATTCCAGTTCATGAATTTTCACTTCTGCCAAATGTTTGCAGAAATGCTGCAAACAAAGTATAAAGTTCCCTGCTCCTCATTCAGTTCTACATGTCTTAAAGCAAGAGTCTCAAAACTTGGCTGCATTAAGATTTGTGAACTTCAACTCTCAGAATTCCCCAGCTACCTGTGCTGGCTGGAGAATTCTGGGAGTTGAAGTCCACAAGTCTTAAAGGGGTCAAGTTTGGAGAACCCTATCTTAAAGCCACTAAATCTCACCCTCACTTCATAGAAAAAGAGAAGAAAATAATAAAACACAAGGATCTTTACAGATATTCCCATGGAGAAGGGTGAACTTTCCTTAAATAATTTCACTCATTGTCCTGCCTCGATTATTAAGAGACAAACTCAATGTTGTCAATGCAAAGTTTTCCTTACAAAATCTGACTTTGTAAGGGATAAAACCTGACTCCAAGGAGAGAAAAGGCAAAATTTATCTTCCATTGGGGCTTGTGCTTTATTTCGAAACTCTACAAAGCTGCAGGGCTTCTAGCTACAAACATCTTCAATCAGAGTGGTTCTTCATGTGCCAATGTTGAGTCAGAAGTAAATATCACACAGCTGCTGAATAGAAATGACTACAGAGGATCACAAGAAGAAGAAAAGCATAATACAGTGGCAAAGTTTCTTAAGTTACTGAGCATTTATTTCTCTTTTACTTCCTTCCAGAATTGAAAGACAGAAGCGTCCTTCTCTGGATCACCAGACTTGCTAGAGCAGATATAATGAGGAAACTATCTGACTATTTAAATAATATCTCTTTGAATAATACTAAAATAATTATATTGAAACTTTTGCACAACTAACTCATTATTGCAATTTGAAACATAGCATTTTCAGAAATGCTCACCTTTTCCAGGCATTTTTCCATATGTACTTTTCCATACAGATAGTTCCAGGGGTGGGATGTTTCCGATTCTGCCCGGTTCTAAAGAACTGGTAGCTCTGAAGAGCAGCAGACACCAAACCAGTTCTGTGTTTGCTGCTGTTTGGCCCACCTGCCTGCCCAGGCTCTTTACTTGTCCTTTATTTCCTGCTTTTTCAACCTCAGCTGCTTTGCGCAGCACAGCTGAGGTTGAAAAAGCAGAAAAAAAGTAATTTTTCAAATGTCGTGCATCCATGCACGGAGCTTTTCAGCTGTTTGGGTGGCACAGCTGAAGGGTATTTTACATGTCAGGCGTTCATGAGCACACGAAATGTAGTCACCAAACTGTAGTAACACCAGGTGAATCCCAGTTCTCAACCTGTAACAATTCAGTTCTCAACCTATAACAATTCATTTAGTGACCGTTCAAAGCTACAACACCACTGAAGAAAGTGACTGAAGACTGTTTTTCACACTTAGAATCACTGTAAGCATCCCCACGGTCATGGAATCAAAATCCAGGTGCTTGGTAAGAGACTCATATTTATGATGGTTGCAGTGTCCCAGAGTCATGCAAACATCTTTTGTGACCTTCTGACAAGCAATGTTAATGGGGAAGCCAGATTCACCTGACAACCATGCTACTAACTTAACAACCACAATGATTCACTTAACAACTGTGGCAAGGAAGGTCATAAAATGGAGGAAAACTCACTTAACAAATGCCTCATTTTGTCAGTTGTTGTTGTTAGTTGCAAAGTCATGTCCAACCCATCACGACCCCATGGATAATGTTCCTCTAGGCCTTCCTGTCCTCTACCATCTTCTGGAGTCCATTTAAGCTCACACCTACTCCTTCAGTGGATCCATCCAGCCACCTCATTCTCTGTCATCCCCTCCTTCTATTGCCCTCAATATTTCCCACCATTCGGCTCTTCTCCAGTGAGTCCTTCTTTCTCATTAGGTGGTCAAAGTATTTGAATTTCATCTTTAGGATCTGGCCTTCTAAAGAGAAATCAGGACTGATCTCAGTTTGATCTCCTTGCAGTCCAAGGTACTCACAGAAGTCTTTTCCAGTACCATAGTTCAAAGGCCTCAATTCTTTGACACTCAAACTTCCTCATGGTCCAACTTTCACAGCCATACATTGCAACTGGGAAAACCACCACTTAGCCATAGAAATGTTGGTTCAATTGTGTTCGTAAGTTGAGGACTACCTTTACAAACATCTATTACTCTTCACTGAATAAAAACAGCAACATTAAAGAATCTAAAAAAAAAAAATCGTGGAGACTTAGAATATTATATCTTTGAGCTCAAAATACATGGAGTATCATCACTGCTTTCCTCAGGCAGCTGAGTTGACAAGCCAGCCTCTTCAGAAGATCAAATAATCAAAAAAATAAATGATCGCACACCAGCACTTTCAAAATTTCCCAATTCTCCTGTTGTTACTGATGTGTTGTTTTATTGTGTGTGTGTGTGTGTGTGTGTAACGAGGAGAAGGAAATCATATCTTATTCTTATAACTTGCCTTTTGGCAACATGAATGGCAACATGAATGGCAACATGAACTATGATCACACAGCGAGCTTTGTTTGAAATCTCTTTTCCTTAATAACACAGGTAAAAGAAAATGTCCTTTTCTTAAATTATGTGTGGGGTTGTTGTTTTTTTTATTACCAAGTATTTATAAGGCTGGAAGAAGGAAGAATTAGCTTTGAATACCTGGAGATTTCAGCTGAAATTTGATTAGGTCAGAATGAAATAAAATGGGTTCATTGCATCTATATAAGACAGGAATTACAGACACAATATGAAACCAACACAGTATTTCTCAGTATGACTTCTCTTTAGGAAAGAAGAAGAAAAAAAATTCTTATTTCTTTAGTTAGTCATGATTTTGTGTCTATGTATGTACATGTTTTATTATTCAATATATTCTTACCTCCTTTTCAGCTCTAAGGCGGGCTAGAAAATCTGAACATTTGTTAGCAAATGATAGCATTCCTTGGAGCTAAACACTTTAAACTAAGTCAAAATTAAACATAGATTTTTAAAAGTGACAGTATCTACAATAAAGGCTCAATTAAAACCAGAAAAATAACTACATAGATATATGGTCAACATAAATTAGTCAAGCCATCTATTTTCAAGATGGAATATATCTTATGATAGAACATGAATCCCTAAACTTTGGCATTGATGAAAAATGGAGACATCAAAATCATCCAAGATCTTGATGGAACTGGGGATGTTGCTCTCCAGCAATATGCCAGTTTCCCTTAGCGTGATTGTTATTTTTGAACAAATAGATTTACTTCCAAACAAAGGACTGCATGAAAGCCATCTATCATTTTATACCTTGGGACAATGGGACATAGATAGCTGCAGAAGCATTCTTGTAAGTCAAAGTATGCTATCTTCTAATCTTGGAGTCTTCAAATTTGGTAGCTTTAGATTTGTGGACTTCATCTCCCAGAATTCTTCAGCCAGCTATGGGGAATGGCTGGGGAATTCTGGGAGTTAAAGTCTACAAGTCTTAAAGTTGCAAAGTATGGAGATCCTTATTCTAATCTAATCTTCTAAACTAAAAAGGCTAGGTAGAACCTAGGTGGAACTGGGAGCAAAGGAGCAGTAGGCAGATGTTTGTTGGCATTGTAGGACCTATAGATGTCATATTGAGGAATAATATAATAGAAACTATTACTAAATGCTCAGAGCAGCATCTATGCATATTGATCACAGCCAGTTGTCTTTTGAGTAGACCATTACCTAATGGTTTTCTATGCTAAATTGGTAGTTCTGAAAGGAGAAGTTTTACACGTGTTTATTTTATTTTTTATTTATTTTATTTTGTCAAGGGATTATTAGATAACAGGTATAAGTATAAACATGGTTATGAATACATGAAATGGATAGGAGTAAGAAAAAAACAAACAATAGGACAGGGACAATAGGCATGTTGGTGCACTTATGCACAGCCGCTAAAGGCCTCTTCGGAAAGGGGTGAGGTCAATAGTAGACAGTCTAAGGTTAAAATTTTTGGGGATTGGGGAAGAAACCACAGAGTCAGATAGAGTATTTCAGGCATTGACCACTCTGTTGCTGAAGTCATATTTCCTGCAATGAAATTTGGTGTGGTTTATCTTAAGTTTGTATCTATTGTGTGCTCTTGTATTGTGGTTGAAGCTGAAATATTCATTGACAGGTAGGACATTGCAGTGTATGACTTTATGTACTATACTTAGATCGAACCAAAAGCGGCATAGTTCTAGGTTGTCTAGGTCTAAAATTTCAAGTCTGGTGGCATAAGGTATTCTGCTATGAGTAGAGGAGTGAAGAACTCTTCTTGTGAAATATTTCTGGACTTTCTCAATTGTATTAATATCAGATATGTAATGTGGGTTCCCGACTGATGAGCTCGTATTTCAAGTATTGGTCTAGCAAATGTTTTGTATGCTGTAGTTAGTAGAGTGATATTACTTGGAGAAAAAGCTACACAGATTAGGTTTACAACTCTTGGCTATGCAGTTACAATGGGCTCTAGCACTTAGATCATTTAGAATGAGTACTCCAAGGTCTTGACAAAGTTTGGGTCATCAACAAGGTCTTGACTATTCAGCTTGTATTTTATTTTCTGATTTTTTTTTGCCAATATGTAAGACAGATTATTATTTGTTGAGATTTGAAGTTGCCATTTGTTTGACCATTCTGACACACAGTTGGGGGACACCATTGTTAACAGTACAGGATTTGATAGGATGCTCCAATTTTGACCATTTGTTGCCTGTTTGACAGGAATGCTTCTTTCCAGTTATGCAGTTGTCCAGAGATACACTAATAGATATGGTTTTAGAGTAGTTTTAGTAATTTGTTGTGTATCAAAGGCTTTATCTGAATCAAAAGCTTTACAGAAGTCTATGTAGATTGCATTTATTGCTTTGCCATTATTGAGTTGTGTAGTCCATATGTTTTTGCAGTGTAAGAGTTGCAGATTACATGATAGGTTTTTCCTAAAAACAAATTGTTTATCAGAGAGTAGGTTGTTTGCTTTTAAGTGGAGGATGATGGATTGGTTAATAATTGATTCCATGACTTTACAGGTGACGCAGCATAAAGAGATTGGTCTGTAATTTTCAACTAGGCTGGGCTCTTCCTTTTTGAAGATGGGGATGACCATGGCTTGTGACCATAGGTTTGGCAAGGAGCTGGTCCTGAAAGATTTTTAAAAGATCATGGCTTGAGGTTCGGCTATGGTAGTGGATAGCTTTTTTAAGAAGTAGGCACATATTCCGTCCGGTCCAATAGATAGAGATGGTTTTAGATTGCATAGTGCTTTTTCAACATTGTCTTCTGTAAAATCAATATGTATTATATTCATTGTAGATGTCTGTACTTCAACTAGGAAATATGGCATAATGCATAGCTGTTATCAAATACTGAGCCAAAGAATGTGTTAAAGAGGTTGTTAATATTGTCATGTTGCAGTCTTTACCATTAAGTCCTTTCAGGGTGGGATGGACCTTGAGTCTTTTAGTTTGTTGTTTATAAAATTGTTGAAAGCATGGGTGGATATTGGTGCATAGAAGATTTTCCTCTTGTTTAAAATGATAATTGGTGCATTCAGTCTTTATCTGTGGAATAATTTTTTTGTATCAGCTTTTAAAGTTGGCAACATGACCAGATTTGTTTTTCTGGCAAAGGTTTCTTTTTGGATTGGAGCTTCCTTATTGTTATGGGTAATTTGTTTTTCCTGGTTTTGGTAGTTGTTAGTGGTACATATAGTTTGATGACTCTTTTGACTTCAAGTAAAAATATGTTGTAATGGTCTTCAAACATATTGCATCCAGTGAATAGAGATTGCCAATCAAGAGATGAGAGATCACTGTCTATAAGATCATAGTTGCCCTTTTTGAAGTTATAATTGGGAATCCTGTTGTTATGGTGATTTTTGTGAGGCTGTATGTTGAGACAAAAGTCAATCATGCTGTGGTCACTGTTGGAAAAGAGTTCATTAATTTGTATCTCATAAATTGAATTCAAACTGTTTGCAGAAGATGAGATTGAGGCAGTTGTTAAGTCTAGTGTTGTTGGTTACTAGTTGTTCCAGTCCCAGATTTGTTTCAGCATTGTAGAAGGTTGCATATTTGGGTTCATGTGTACATTCATTTAGGGTCCAGTTCATATGAGATAGATTGAAGTCACCAAGAAGATAAAAGTGTATTGGCATGATGTTGCCATGTTAGTAGTGAATTTAACTTGTTTATATGTTCGATGTCATCAATTAAGGGCAGCTCTATAACATAGTAAGAATCGAAATGTGATATTTAAGGACAGTTCACAGATGATGGTCTCAGGAAGAGCAAGCTCCTAGGTTACTTGGATGTTTTTTAGATGTAAGGACTTTTTATAGAAGATAGCAACACAACCTTCTCTATGGATTTCATGATCTGATCGGTAAACATGATAGTCTCTTACTGTGGTAATGGAGTCAGAGAGGGATGCGTTGAGCCATGTTTCACAGTCAAATATGATGTCAAATTTAGCCGTATTTAGTAAGAGAAGAAATTCAGCTATTTTATTTATAACACTTCTTGCATTAAGTAGCTTGCCTTTCAGGCCAGTTGAAGTTGGAATTAAGGTAGTTAGGGGCGTGAGTGCCTTGTGTTTTTCCTAGTGTTTTCCTAGTGTTTTCCTGCTCATAAACTACTGCACAAAATCTTTCAGTTTCCTATATTGAAAGTGCATGCACAAATGTATGCATCCTTTTGTCCAATACACACAAACTTGCTCTTTAATATATGCCACTCTGACATTGTTTTTTTCCTAATATACATATTATTGTGCACAATTTCCATGCATCTATTAATTTGCACAGCCATTTTTGATCAGGACCTTCATGGCCTATTTCAGAAAAGCATGGAAATTCAAGGATAATTGTATTTCTTTTAACAGGCATTTGAAACATGCAAATTGGATTGAAGCTTATTTAAATGCAAACCAAGCAATTTTTCTCCACCTCTAGACCTTCTAGAATTTGAATGTTGGGATAGTTCGTGACTGGATGCTTCTTGGAAACCAATTAACAGATACTTGCTATGAAGCATCTGATCACCAAAGAACCTCACAGAATTCAAACTCCATACAGAATGTAAATATTATACTTCAATGTAATCCTCCATTCAAAAGCATTCTGGGATGAAGCCTTCCTGGAATGCAGGGAAAAACATCTGCAGAATTGTGATTTACACCTGTGCTGGTCTCTCTTTGCCCAAGGACACCAATGGAAAGGCATGTTCTACATAAAAATATGCAGATGCTTTATGTTTTTTAATCTCTCTGATTGATCTTTATGGACAAGTAGGAAGCAATATAGTCTTTAAAAATGCTAGTCATTTCATTCTTAATCAGTGAACTTCATAGCTATGGAAAGTTTTTTATCTTTGGCTGATGAATAACATAATGATGAAATTATAAACATGAGAGTCCTTGGTGCTCTCTGGACTTGTTTGTTTGCTTGCAGATATTTCATTACCTAGCTAGGTAATATCATCAGTGCCAACTATTCTGTTCTATTTGAATGATAAACAGTCCACATAACTGTCTGCATTTGTAGCCCAGCCATCTTCTTGACAAGCTTCCCTAACCAGGAGAGGTTAGAGACTGGATGAAAATTGTCCAGTGCACTTTAATGTAGTCAAGGCTCGTTGAGGAACAGATGCATCAATGCTTTATTCAAGGCAGCAGGAACCAACCCATTAATCAATGAACCAGATACTACAGCATGTACCCAGCCAGATTTAATCTTATTGGTGACCTTCATGAACTAAGAGAGATGTGGTCCAAATGAATAGAGACTGGATCCTATGTAACGCCTCAAGAATTACTGATGCAATATCATTGCAGCAAACCATACAAAAACTTGTTTCCATCACTTGCCAGGACTTGTCCAGTTGGAGGCCAACTGTGAGCAAATCCAAGCAATTTTTTGACTAGAATATTCCTTTCAGTGGCTCAGTAGATGTTGGTGAATTGTCCCTCCCCCAGGGGATTATAAATCACTTCTGAAATTGCTGCTATCTGAGGATGCAATATCAACAAAAAAAATAAAATTCATGATTCTCTTACCGCCACCCCATAATCCCTAATATGGATTCTTATTAGTGCTTGGTTGGATTCACTCTTGGTCTTTCTCCAGCAGCACTTTAGGTATCTCTTTCAAGGCCATCTGGAACTGACACACAGTGAGAAGCTATATAGGAACAATCAGTACCAAACACCTTGTTGCATTCCATTCCAGGCAGGAACCAAGGCCTCAGGTGAATCAGCTATCAGTGCCTTGGGAAACAAATAAAGAATCTTGCTTTGCAACCTAACATATATCTGAATATCTACTGGGTATATCTAGATACAAAAAAGATGCTGAGACACTAGAACAGGGGTGTAGAACTCAAGGCCCTCAGGCTGAATCTGGCCCACGGGGCCGCTCTGGAAATAGCCAAGGACTGGCCCATGGTGCCTCTGCCAGCGAAAATAGAGCTTGGGGGCCACCACGGGTGCCCCCAACATGAGCGACATTGAGCTGGTCATGCCTACCCTGGCCACTCCCACCTCAGCCCCCTGATGCAGCCATCAGTGAAATCAAGTTTGACACCACTGTCCTAGAAAAAATGCAGAGAAGAGCAACAAAGACAATAAGGCTAATCTGTATGATGAACAGCTAAAGGAATTAGGTATGCTTAATAGAATAGAATTGGAATTGGAAGGGACCTTGGAGGTCTTCTAGTCCAGCCCCTTATTAGGTAGGAAATCCTACACCACTTCAGACAAATGATTATCCAATCTCTTCTTAAAAGCTTCCAGAGTTGGAGCATTTACAACTTCTGGAGGCAACTTGTTCCACTGATTAATTGTTCTAACTGTTGGGGATTTTCTCCTTAGTTCTAGGTTGCTTCTCTCCTTGTTTAGTTTCCACTTGTTGCTTCTTGTCCTACCCTCAGGTACTTTGGAGAATAACTTGACTCCCTCTTCTTTGTGGCAGCCCCTGAGATATTGGAACACTGCTATCATGTCTCCCCTGGTCCTTCTTTTCATTAGAGTAAACATATCCAGTTCCTGCAACGGTTCTTCATATGTTTTAGCCTCCAGTCCCCTAATCATCTTTGTTGCTCTTCTCTACACTCTTTCTAGAGTCTCAAAATCTTTTTTTACAATGTCTTTTTTTAATGAAGAGAAGGTATGGGGTGAACACGATAGCCATCTTCCAATCTATAGAAGGCTTTTCTCAGGGAACAGGGGGTTGATTTATTCTCCGAAGTGGCTGAAGGCAGAACAAAAAACAATGGGTGAAAATTTGTCATAGGGAGATTCAATCTGGAATTAAGGAGAACTTTCCTGACAGTGAGAGAACAATTGGCTAACGGAACAGTTTGCCTCCCAGAGTTGTGAAAGCTCCATTTCTGAAGGTTTTCAAGATAAGATTTGGATAACCATTTGTCTGGGATGGAATAAGGAATTGTCCTTGGTCAAGGGATTGAACTAGAAGATATCCAAGGTTCCTTCCAGCCGTGTGATTCTATGATATCAGGTAAAGGTAGAGGATGAAGATATTTCTCTGGAAGCACTAAGTGTGGCCAGATGTTAAAAAATAAATAATTTAGGTATCCAAATCATATCTATGTATAAGTGCACAGTTGTGCCTACCGTCCCTGTCCTATTGTCCCCATTTATTCGTACCTATTTCTTGTTTTCCTACTCACTTTTATTCTTATACCTATTATCTTGTAAGTGACTGACAAATAAGATAAATAAATAAAATAAAATATTCACAATCCCCAACAGATATTGCATCCCAGATGCACGGTCCCTTGGAATATTACTTTCTTTATGCAGATAAAGTGATAAAATTAAAACTTTGTGTTACAGATAGTTGAGAGCCCTTTGGTATAGTGGTTTAAGGCAAAAAAGGATACTGTGAGATCCAGTTCTGCCTTAAGATATAAAGTTAGTTGGATGACACTATATATGGGCCAGTCACACTATATCAGCCCTAGAAAGGAAATAATGGCAAACCACTTCTGAATTCTTGCCAAGGCAACTGCAGGGACTTCTCCAGGCAGTAGCCAGGAGGTCAACATTGACTCAAAAGCACCAAAACAAAAACAAACTAAAAAAAACTCCACATGATTGGCCTCTATATATTCTGATTCAGATAGATGTATCTGATGTAGTACAATCTATGATTCCTAAAGAGTTAAATTCCTTGACTGTGAGCCTCTAATTACAGTTAAACTTGGTAATGTGTGCAGATTCTAGAAGCTTTGTGTAATAATCTGATTGTATAAACATGGTAATTTCCAAAGAATATTAAGCTAAAACCCTAAGTTAATAAGTTTTTTCAATTACTGTCTCATTCTTATTTACCCTATTAAAATGTGCTGCTTCTGTTATATGAGATCACAGTGCTTCAATTCAGTGCTTACATTTAAAATCTATTATACTTGGAAAAATATTTTATTTAAGAATGTAATCGTTCCAATGTTTATGTTTCAGAAGAAATAAAATGAGAATATAGATACAGCAGTAATTAACATATTTTCTTTAATGTGTAATAGACACACCATATTGGGTTTGCAAAAATCTATTAGATCAAAGAGATTCAGATAATACTCTTTAGACTAATATAAATACACTATAAAATCACTACTGGAAAATCAACCTGCCTAGCTAAAAAGATGGGGATAGGGAGTATGATGAGAAAAGGAGAGGGTGGGATCTGTTGTTCATCTATCTACTACCTCCAATGTGAAACCCCTCTGTTGTAGCCCAAGCCTCTGGCAAAGCCAGGTCTCTAAGTTCTTGTGGAAAGTAAGTAGGGTTGAGCCAATCTCAGTCGGGGGAGGGGTGTTCCAGAAGGCAAGCACAATGACCAAGAAAGCTCTTCTTCTGGACCCCACAGCTGGAATTCTTGTAGCATTCTTATTCATAGAACTTCATTTATAAGTAACCCAGAACCCACATGGCAAATCTTATTTCTCAGACTGAATCCCTTTCCTCTGCTGGAAATGCTACTGTTCTGTCCTCACTACACATTAGTCTGTGAGCAACTCGACATGCAGCCTAAACTCACCTCCAATAAAATAGACCATGTGAGTAGATTGGAATGCTTTATTGAAAGAACAGGATATGGTGAAACTGGGGAAAATAGGGATACATACAATGAGAACCAAATCAAAGATAGACAGCATTAAGTTACTGCTGAACATAACAATTAATAAATACAAACAATGGGTCAGCTGCAAACAATATATTTGGTATTTTGTTTCTCCAGCTATTAGGTAGGGCTAGAGCGCAACAACAGTATATAAAAGTTGTATATTGGGGCATGACAGCTACCTCAAGTTGGCTAAATGTGGAGATTCTCAGTCATCTAGGTCATCATTATCTCAAAGATGTTTTTTCAAAAGGCAACTGAACTGTTTTTTCCTTGAGGAAGATGTTTCACTTCTCATCCAAGAAGCTTCATCGCTTCCGGCAGGATTGGAGCAGCAATGGAAGAATTAGTTCTGACAGGACGGGGATGGGTGGGTGGAAGGATCATATTTCTTTGCAGCCATCTGATCATAAGCACTCTTCCTGAGAACTCCTGAGGTTATTTGGGGGTTAATCTGTGCCCTAAGGATCACCTGTATCAGAATGCAAATGGGGATGGAATCTTCTTAGAACTACTGAAAGGATTCTGTTGTAGACAGGAGATAGGTAGTGTATTATCCCTCCCTCCAGTTGAGAGAGGGCTGCTCAGTATTAACATAAATGACCATGTTTACCCTTTTTTCAAACCGATGGTGAATCCTAAATAGATCAAGCTGGCTAGATCTGAATCAAAATTAGGGATGGGTGTCTCTGTAAGAAAGAATGAAGAATGCCTATTTTTCCTCACATTTCTGGAAATATGTATATCTGTACTGGCAAAACACTCACCATATGCTTTTTATTCATCTGCAGGCCTTATTATCACTTTCTTAGATTACTTCACTTTCAATATGCCTCCATCATGATTTGCATGGTCTTTTTTCTATGACTACTATTGGATATTGTTTTAACTCCTCCCCACAAATGGTACTCCTATCAATTATTTGTATAATATATAGCAAATGACATGCTAGCAGAGGTGGTATTCAGCAGGTTCTGACCAGTTCTGAAGAACTGGTAGTGGAAATTTTGAGTAGTTCAGAGAACCAGCAAATACCATCTCTGACTGGCCCCGCCCCCATCTATTCTCTGCCTCCTGAGTCCCAGCTGATTGGCTGGGTCTTCTTTTGTTGCCCTGCACAGGAGAATGGAGCTGGAAAGCAGTTAATGGAATGAGGGCGGAATGGGGATTTTGCATCATCCTTCTCCTGGAGTGGGGAGGGAATGGAGATTTTACAGTATACTTCCCTTGCCATGCCCACCAAGCCATGCCCACAGAACCAGTAATAAAAAGTTTGAATCCCACCACTGCATGCTAGGATGGCTCTTCAGAAATGTCAGTAAAGCTGCAAGCACTCAGATAAACTTATTGATTTTCTGTATCATAATCCCACCTATAAATTAATAGACAGATGGCAAGAGTCAAGGATCACACAGTAAGTTTTAACCACAGAACAGTTAAGACCTTTGGTTCATCTGCAAGTTTTGATATAATCATCAGTAATTAAATATAGGTATTTTCTTCATACTGCTAAGCATAATATCCAATGAACAGCCATACTAGAACAGAAGTTCTTAAACTAATGTTTATTACCCCTAAATGGACTATCCCCAGTGCAACAGAACAATATGTAATTACTTACTTTTGAACTGAACATCCAGTGAGGGATTTGCAGTACTGAAAAGCTTGTGCAAAAATATGTAAAACAACATGGTCTATTTTGTATCGGGGGAGAGGGGTAAATGAGCTTATTCAAAACCAGGAAAAGGAATAATTGAACCAAATATTTAAAGAAAGAACTACTGTCCTAGAACAACATTGCTTAATATGCTAAATTTTTCTGACAGATAAGTTAGAGCCCTAATAGAGGTCCACGATTGGTGGGTATATTCCAAGTCTTCTCAGGCATTGTTATGGGATGTAGAAAATGTGTCTCTTCTCCTGCTCTTTGGAAGGTGTGCCCCTTGCAATACATATGGCACCCAATCTTCTAGGATTCTGGAAAGCACTTAAGATTTGGCTCTCTTCCCAACCTAGGATTAAAGCTTCAGTGGAGCCAGGCTGCTATGCCTTGCTAGTTTTTAATTGTTTTTAATGGTATGTTTGATGTTTGTTTGTTTGTTTGTTTGTTTATACTATATATTTCCTAAGTTCCCATTTCCTTTAGGGAGTCTTTTTGGCTGGGTGGCTGTAATTTTTTAAAAATAATAAGAGGGCCATGACCATACATTTAGGAGGCCCAAAATCAAAATGGACAGGACCATGGGGAAATTCAGAAAGAAGATAATGTGAAATATAAACACAGGTAGGAACTTTTGATTTTGACAATAAAGACAATTTGAAGGGAGAGGTGCCATAAGCTATATAAGAAGTCCAACTGGGTGGCATATTTGCATCTAAACAAGGGTCTGAGAGAAGAAAGAAAGAAAGAAAGAAAGAAAGAAAGAAAGAAAGAAAGAAAGAAAGAAAGAAAGAAAGAAAGAAAGAAAGAAAGAAAGAAAGAAAGAAAGAAAGAAAGAAAGAAAGGAAGGGAGAGAAAGAGGGAGGGAGGGAGGAAAGAAGGAAAGAATCGTACATTTTAAGGCAGGAGATTGAGATATGGGATAATCTTAAAATAACTCTCTCTCAAAGACTAAGGGAAAATTAAGTCCACATAAATGTTGCAGTTATAGTCAGTTTCTATAAAGCTTTTTCCCTTGAATAACAGCTGTGGTGATGCAGTGAGTAGAATGCAGTATTTCAGGCTAACTCTTCATTCCCAGGCCAGGAGTTCAATTCTGACCAGCTCAAGGTTGACTCAGCCTTCCATCCTTTCAAGGTGGGTAAAATGAGGGCCCAGACTGTTGTGGGTAAGAGGCTGACTCTGTAAACCATTTAGAGAGGGTTATATAAGTCTAAGTGCTATTGCTATTCCTAATTGCAGGCATGGCTTCCACTCAATCTATAGTCTACCATTATCTAACTGCAAACTCAGGAAATGTACAGAGTGAAAAGCATATAACAATGTACAACACTTCTATATGGTAGACTATCCTAATGGCAATGAAGTGACTTACAAGTTGTAGCAGGTTTCCAATAACATTTTTTCCTTAAAATAAACAAATAAACTGATTCAGCTACAATAATTCACAATGTTGACATTTTTGTTTAATTTACATATTTAAGTATGGTTCATCAACCAACATACCACATAACTATTGTAGTCTGCTGGCAGCCTCCGGAGCTGGCAGCAGAGTTGGACAGTGGGGAGGAACATGGGACAGTCCAGGAGTCTGGGGAGAACTTGGATGATGGACCTGCGTCCAATTCAGAGATGGGGCCAGGGCCACCTGGGAGTTATGTGCTCACTCTGGAGCCTCCAGAATCTGACAGCAGCGAGGCACAGGAACAAGGGGATCCTGTTCCCAGTGTGCACGTGCACAGAGCTGCCAGTAGGCAAGAACAGTTAAGCCAAAAGGAGTGACTTGTGAGTAAGGCTTGGAGGTGATTGGCCCTCCCATAAGACATAAAGGAGGAGCAAAGGGACACGAACCTTTGCAGGAAGCAACTTTGTTCGTAGTGGTCGGTTTGAAACCTGAAGCTCTGGGTTGAATTTGTCCTCCATTGGCCTTGTATAACTAATTGGAAATTTAGTAATTGGCAGCATTTTAAGGAAGATAAAGGTGCGTGCTTATCAGATTTATCCTGAAGGACTTTGGCAGGCTTCCATGGGACACACCCTCATTACGGTCTGTGAATGACTAAAATTCACAGCTATTGAGATAAAGAAAAAAGGATTTTGGGACCAACATGTTTGTTGGTGTTTCAACAAGCCTTGATCAGAACAATAACACCAAATAAGCACCCATGTAAATTTAAGTATGTGGTTTCAAGAAACATCTGCTTCCATTTCAGAGAGCAATTTCTAAACACAGGCACATGCAAACAATAAATTGTTTGATAATTTCCTTCTATTTTTAATTCTGGGTCTTATATATTAACAACATTTTTAAAAAAAAAAACCTGTTACCTGACACCCTGCTGAACAGATGGCAAATATTTCAACTGTTTTCAAAATAAACAGAGTTTATTGTATTAATTTAAAACCAATTGTTTTTAAAAAAGCTAATTTAAAAGGGCTCCCAATATTAAAGAACTCTCATTCTTTGCTATAACAAACAATCCTGATTACTTGTTTCAAAAGAAAAAGATATTTGGTATCTGTTGTTCAAGGCCAAACCTTCAAACTCAGCAGTGGAGATTCTTACAATCACAAACATTTTCTCTCGATTAAGGTTACAATATATTTTAGGCACAGACATATGACCGCAGTGCTTTCTCCACCAGTCCGGTTAGAAAAAGCAGCTGTTAGGCTTTTAGTACTGTAGTCATTCCACTAATTCAGTGTTTCTCAATGTTGCAACTTTAAGATTCCCAGAATTTCCAGAATTCCCCAGCCAGCTTGCATTCTGGCTAGAGAATTCTGAGAACTGAAGTCCGTACATCTTAAAAGTTGCCAGGGGTTGAGAAACAATGAACTCGTGCATCAGCAGGGATGTGGATTTTTTGATTTTTCACTGCATTTTTGCTAATCTCTCCCCATTTGAGGTTTTACTAGTTATTATATGGGATGCGGTGGCTCAGCGGCTAAGATGCTGAGCTTGTCGATCAGAAAGGTTGGCAGTTCGGCGGTTCGAATCCCTAGCATCATGTAACGGAGTGAGCTCCCATTACTTGTCCCAGTGTCAGGATTCCGGCAGTTACCCCAATTAAATCCAGCTTCTGCCAACCTAGCAGTTCAAAAGCATGTAAAAAAATGCAAATAGAAAAACAGGGACCACCTTGGTAGGAAGGTAACAGTGTTCTGTGTGCCTTTGGCATTTAGTCATGCTGCCCACATGACCATGGATTCATCTTCAGACAGCACTGGCTCTTTGTAACAGAGATGAGCACTGCCCCCTTGAGCTGGAAACAACTAGCACATATGTGCAAGGGGAACCTTTATCTTTACCTTACCCATTTGAGGTTTTACCTGGTTATTATATATGGTACACACATTTTTTAAAATACACTTTGGCTAAACATTTTAAAAACAAAAATTAAAATTCATGCAAACTAAGATAAAAACAGAAATGAAGAAGTAAAAGAGAAAGCTAAAGTGAAAAACAAATAAAGGTAGAAGAAAAATAGAAAATAAAATAAAGTGACTTGTCACCTTTACAGCAGTTATAGGCACAATGATAGAATTACCTTTCTAAAGTGACATTGGAATCTCTTTTTTCTATAATCTATCCAATTGTCAAAACCATAGATCTAAATTATTTTTTCCCATTTTTACCAAAATGTCCATAGAGGATTCTAAATCAGCATAAAAGTAGATATTATATTTGCTGTCATCAAACAGGCCATCTCAACAAGTTCACCAACCATTCCCCTATTATAGTTTTGCAAATTTTTCCATCTTTGTGCATTCAATAATCTCACTACGTATAAAAACAGTTACCTGGCTGTTTTCCATCAGTTTATTTATCAGTGCCAAGAAGAAAAGTTCTGATTTCAGTTATATACTAGCTTTTTAAATTTGGGGTTTTTTGCAAATCCATTAAGCTTGGTGAAATAATCTCTTCTTTTTGTTCACATTTCCAAAATAGATATGAAGTATCTTGATATATTTCTGCTGTCATATATCAAAAATGTATAATTTTATAAAAATTCTTTTTGAAATTATAATGTAGGGTAAACTTTAATTGTTTCAATCACATATTTTCCCATTGTTCCATCTGTATATTATAACCAAAATTTTAGCCCACTTTATTGTAGGTACTTTCACTTTTTCTTCTTCTGTTTCAAATTTCAATAAACATTTATACATTTCAGCAGTCACATGTTCATCTCTTGTACACAGTTCCACTTTAGAATTAGTCTACATTTGATACCATAACTGTAAATAGAAAGCCCATTGACAATTATGTCCCTCTGCCATCTACTGTTCTCTTGCTTTTATGGATTTCCCATTGAGAGAATTTCAGTTTCCTGTGGTATGTTAACTAGTTGTTTAGCCTATTATTTGTTATCTATAAAATGCTGAGACCCATAAAGTTGCTTTCGGGAACAAAATTAGGGTCACAATGAACATAACTAACCATTTTCTTTAATCGTTGTTTGAAAATCATATTTCCCAAAATTGTGTGTCTATATAAGTTTGAACTACTGGCACAAACTGAGTATATAAAAAAAATAACACGAACAGATTGAAAGAAAGGCAACGGTGGAAGTTTTACACTAGTTTTGCATCATATTATTAATACACATCAGGCCATTATGTTCTGAAAGTTAAATAAGTAAATAAGTAAAATTAGAAACTGGAGCAGGATGCTAGCAATTTGCATATTCTCTACTTCAGCTCTTGTTCTCACTTAGAATTGCATTTTGTTAATTCTTTTATTCCAAGCAGAGAAAGGCTACTTAGTGCTTATTGAGGTTGATGAAAGACAATTTGCTTCTGGAATTTTTTTTCAGGGGAAACAGAATCTGGAATAACTTTGAATGGGTTGGAGGTGCTATTCTCTTTCCATTGAGTGTTAAAGGTTTGTGAGTGTGAGTTCCTATTTTTCGTGTGCCTGTTTGTCATCTGCCAATGTTCAAATAGTCTCTCCAGTTTTGTGCCACCATCTTGCTTCCCAAGGTTTCTTTCTCTACTGAAGTATCTCTACCTTTGTAACTGTTGTTAGATCACAGGCGGCGTGAAGATGCAACATGCTTGGATCAGTAATACTGTTTATTTTGCTTCCATATAGACCTGAAGAACTCTAGCCGCAGCAGCTCCTTTTAAAGGGAGCTGTTTGCAGCTTCAACCATTGACAGAGATTTGCTTTTCCCACTTCTGCGGTTGAGCCAATCATAGGTTAGTATGCAAATATCTAACACTCCTCCCCACTGGTTCAGAATCCACCAATCTGGGACTGTCTAGTGATCTGCAGAGCTCAGTCGTCTCTGGGTTCACGGACTGTTCAGGTGGATCTATCATCTCTCTGGCTTCCACTATTGGAACCTCCCCCTGAGGGCACAGATAAGAATTTAAAAACTAATAGCCCTTTTAAAAGAATTTAAACAAGAAGCTCAGAACAAAAAGGTACAATGGTGTTCTTTACAAGTTGAAATCAGGATAAGCTATGTGGCCAAATATGTCCAGTTATTTTCTGCAATATTCACTTTGTATTGTCCTGTGGTTTTGATCCATGTTCTTCTCATTGCTTTTTAATAAAAATGAATCTTTCCCTAGTGTGCACTTCTTTTTGCAGTCACTGTGTGACTTACCAACACCTAATCCAGATCTACAACATTGGTTAAACCTGAGAAGGACAAGACAAGACAAGACAAGAAAAGACACAACAAGACATGACACAACAAGACATGACATGACAAGACAAGACAAGATATGACAAGACAAGACACAACAAAACAAGACACGACAAGACAAGACATGACAAGACACAACAAGACAAGACATGACAAGAAACGACACAACATGACAAGACATGACACAACAAAACAAGAGATGACAAGAGATGACAAGACAAGACATGACAAGACAGAACAAGACATGACACGACATGACCAGACAAGACATGATAAGACAAAACACAACAGGACAAGACATGACAAGACACGACACGACAAGACATGACACAACATGACAACATAAGACAAGACATGATAAGACAAGACATGACAAGACAAGACATGACATGACACGACTCGACAAGACACAGCAAGACACAACAAGACAAGACAAGACAAGACAAGACAAGACAAGACAAGACAAGATGATTGATTGGGATTGTGCAAGGACTGTTCTCTTTGATTTCTTTTCCCAAACTTAAACAGGGGGATAATTGAAATGCCTTTGCCAGTAGGTTCCAAAATGAAAAATAAACTAACAGGCACCCACAGATTTCATTAAATTGCATCTGTTTGGGGGAGGAAAAGGAAGATGTTTGCTTAAAGTAGCATATGCAAATTTGGGAAGTGAAATCATTTAGAAAAATAGTATGTAAGGGCAGAATAATTTATATGGAAATTGAAATGTTAAAAAGAGCTTTTTTTCTTGACATGCCATAACTTAATGCCCATTAAAAAAACTTAATGTTTTTTTAAAGGCATCGGGGCATCTTAAATGTGATTTGTGGTAACTTTTAAATTAAATACTTAGCTTCTTGTTGTTTTTTAACATCCCATTCTTACTAGTATATCCTGTACAGGCATAGCTGCCTGGATTACTCTGAGTCCAAATTAAGAATCTGAAAAGCTGTTTACAATTCAGAATCAGAATTGTTGTTCATGTAATATGTATTTTAATAGGAGTGGGAAATCCTCTCTGTTATAAGGGTCCTTTTTTTTCTTAGCTTGAATAATAAACATCTAAATGTTTATCTCAGTCCCCACTGTATGTTCACATGTACCTTCCCTGTTTTCAGTCACATTTGCATAGGATTTATATCATGATTTATTATGAACAATTCTTTAAAAAGTACTGCAGAAAATAATAAACTCAATTCCTCGCTGATGTTTTTTTAAAATTCTGAATGAGTTTCAAGCAACCCAAGTCAAATGGATAGAAAACAGCACAGAAAATATGGATAGAGTTGTTTAAAAATAAAATAATAATTGGGTACTATGAACAATGGAGCAATGGAGCTCACTTAAATGCTTTTAAGCAGGAATGACACAGTATAATGAGACTTTCTTTGAGAAGTCAGAAACTAGAGATAACACTGAAAATGCTGAAAAAAATCAAAATACCTTTCTTTAATTTTGACATATAAGCTCCCTTTAGATTCACACAGCAAAGTGGACTATGTGCTTGTGTACTGTATATTTTGTGTGAAGAAACTTATGCAAGGGGTCCCAAAGGTGTTTTCTCCAAAGGCAATTGGACTCTTTGTTTTTCCTTGAAGACGTTTTGCTTCTCATCCAAGAAGCTTCTTCCAGTTAGCCTTTAGTGTGGAGAAAAAAGTAGCTGGAATACTTGTAAAATAATTTGCATCCAATAATGATGTCTCAATTTGCATTAGGCTTCCTAATTCAATTTATATTAGACTTAGGTAAAAGTAAAGGTTCTCCTTGCACATATGTGCTAATTGTTTCCGGCTCTAGGGCGCAGTGCTCATCTCCATTACAAGACTCAGCACTGTCCGAAGACGTCTCCATAGTCATGTGGCTGGCATGACTAAAGATGAATGGGATGCTGTTACCTTCCCACCAAAGTGGTCTCTATTTTTCCACTTGCATTTTTACCTGCTTTCAAACTGCTAGGTTGGCAGAAGCTTGATAAAGTAATGGGAGCTTACTCCATTATGCATTTCTAGGGATTCGAACCGCTGAACTGCCATCCTTTCTGATCAACAAACTCAGCATCTTAGTCACTGAGCCACCACATTAGACTTGCAGTTAGTTAATGCAGTTAGATACTGCATTAGACTTATTCATTATTAAATAATTTTATTAAAAAATATTTTAATTCCAAAATTGAATACAAACCAAACAGAAGAAAAGAAAAGAGACAGAAGGAAAAAGAGAAAAGCAAGAATAAAAAAGAAAGAGGAGGGAAAAGGAAGAACTGACTTTCAACCTTTGTCAGATATAAATAAAATATAAATAAAATTTAGTGATTAATCATTTTAAAATTACGAACAATTATCTCTTCATTCTGTATCCCATTTCCGTATCCCATTTCGTATCCCATTTCCGTATCCCATTTCTTATCTATAAACTAATCCATGCAATGTCTTCTTTTTAGACCTAGTGTCAGCTACAAGTACATAAAAAGTTGTCAGCAGTAATAACACTGTCAGATAAAATATATTCTATATCTGTCATTTCTTCAATGTTATCTTTTGGATATAATCTATTCTTAAAAGCAGTCATCTTTACTGAAATTCTTGATATTGTAGCTACTGTTTTCTGATTCCATTCTTCAAGATCTCCTTCAGTATTTTTGTTGTCAAAATGCTTTGCATCATTTTACAGGCCTGTATATCTTTCTTCAGCCTAAAATCTTTAGTCTGGTGTCTAGTTTTTGAAATCATCTTATTTTTGTTATGTCTTGGAAAAAACAAAACAGGATGTATTTCCCATGAGAAGCTATTTGTTCTTTATAATTGATTCCAAAATCTTATTGTAGAAGTTTCAATATTGCACTTTTATCTGTGCCCTTAGTCCATTTATAGGTTTCTAAGAGCAAAAATAAATAAGGTTTTTTGCTCTTTATTTCAGATTCTTTAAATTCTTTGATTATGATTTTTTTTTTCATTCAGGATTAAAAGTATACTCACCCAGCATTTTCAAACTTGTCATTCCAAAGATATTGAATGGCTTACAACAGGTATGTTAAACTTGTGTCGTCATGGCAGCATCACATGACATATCAGACTTTTCCCCCTTTTGCTAAACCAGGCAGAGCCAGGACCAGCATGTGATGCATCTGGTCCGCAGGCCGCGAGTTTGACATCCATGGCTTAGAACTAGTTAATGAGCAATTTCAGCAAGGGATTAGAAAGTAAAATTTGAGAATTTAGTGTCCTTTAAACATCTTCAATACAGTTATGAACAATCATTTTTCAGCACTTAAATACATGGAAAACCACTACTCTGCAGTCTGCTTGCAAGAAGCAGTTGTCAGGAGCACATGTGGGTGATCTAGCATCTTCTCTTGGATTTCAAGGAATAGATCTGTTCACCAGTTTCTTGATCTTTGCCATGGCAATTGCCTTCAGTTTCACAGAACCATTTTCAGTTTGCCAAATCTCTCCAAGAAGCCATTAACTGTCTACTTTAATGTAAACATTCCTAAGAGTTATTACCTAATAACCTAAGAGTTATTTTTCCCATCTTCAGAATTAACAGATACGAGATGAGGCAATCTTGAATCTGAGTGGTGGTTTTATGTTTATATAATAGCTATTTCTGCCTGGGAATCATTAGTTCAGACTTTAGTTATTTTAATTCTTATACTTATTAGAACTCAAAGTTAGTGACTGATGAACAAAATGAAATGATTATTCCAATTATGATAACTAGTTTGCAGAATTCACTGGCACCTAATGAAATATATACTGATGGCTCTAGATGTTTTATAATAAGATTAGCAACATTCATGGGGATATTTTCTATCAATCAATTTTCTACCTGCAGTTCCTCAAATATCTGAATGTGCATGAAAGAGGAAGCTATTAGTGAACTCAGGAAAGTTCCAAGTTTTGCAAAAAAAATAAAATAAATACAATATTTTTAGAAAACAACTTAGTTATAATTGGTTGCTGATAATAGAAGGAGCCAAAAAAATAAGATGGAAGGAAGAATGGAATAGTGTAATATGAATAGGTGTGTACATCCCATTACAACATTTTTAGATACTACAATTTTCAATATTGCGTAGTCACAGTAGTTACCTGGATAGAATCATCTATTCCAAAATAGGAATTTTTATTTCTATTACTATTTACAACAATCAGTGCCAGCACTGTTTATATGGCATAGGTTGTGTCATAAAAAAGACCCATCAATCTTTGATATATTTATGTTGCGAATGGCAAAAATTGCCCACTTGAAGATCTTTGCATAGCATGGAAGCTTTCAGAATAGATAGTCATATGAGCTGACTATCATGAGCTGACTATACAAAGCTATATGGTACATATGTTTTATACACTATAATGAACACATTGGACTGTGTCTAAATACAAACTAAACTAAACAGTTTGTGTGTGTGATTTTTTTTCAATTAACAGATCTGCAGGATTTTCAGGGTGTCTACCTGGAAGGGATAAAAAAAATCAAGAAGGTGGCCACAAGCAAGCAATTAAAACCCTACTTCCTTTTTTATATATACTGTATGTGGAGTTTTATCACAAGATTATGGCCACCATCTTAACTTTTTAATCAACTATGAACACCTATGTTAACTTAATAATAATACCATCAACACTGCTGCATCCTGAGCCAGTTGTATTGTCTGTATTGGTATTTCTCAATCTGATATAAATTTAAGTTTTTTAAGATATGTAAATTTCCACATATTTTAAAGTGCACAGAGCTGGGAAAAACTTGTCTTGATCATCTTCAAGCAGTCTTCTTCCACCTCCCCTTCCTCCAATATTCAAGGTTGCCTCTTTATTTTGTCTTTCATTATTTATATCTAAGTTGTTTTCTTCAGACCCCATCTAAGCAGACAAGATATATAGAAGTAGTAGACATCATAGGCCATTGCGCAATGATAATGTAATCAGTAAGTTGACACAGATATGATGTCCCCATTCCATCATCTATACTGCATCCTTGCAGCTTAGTTTTTTTGTGGGGGGACAGGTAGGTTTCAGAAGAGTCCCAGTCATAACCTTTCAGTCTGTACAGTACTGAAGAAATTTGAAAGTACTCATGTGTTTTCTTCGTGTTACCGAAAGCAGTATCAAGGTTACAAAAAGAAGAAGTGGCTGGATTTGACTATCAAAACTTTCAGTTCCTATTTCTTCTGAAGAACTATCTGTTTTCAAATCAAATCATCATAATAGTGAGGTACAGTCAATTTGTCTCCAAGGAGTGGGACACTAATGTTTTATCATGAGAATCGTAGTATACTAATGAGTCAGAAAGCAACACACATGACTGATCAGACAGTGAACAAGTACACAGGAACATAATAGTGAGGGGTATAATCAGGGGAGGGAGAGCATATTATTTATTAAGGCTATATGAGTGCTCAGTCTGAAGATTCAATTCAAAAGAGATTGATCAAGTTTCCACTGAGGGAAGCATCAGTTCAGTGTGAACCATAGTATAGAACCTGAAACCTTTAAATCTAGTCAGTCTGAATGTTTTTCATTTATTGAAACACAAGCCTTTAAGATCCAGATCAATTTAAATCAAAGCAGCTCAATGTCAAACTACTTCATTTGAGATTCTGAATCAAGTCAGATTAATTTTTGGTAATCAAACTGATGATTCAAAATAGATTGATTAGACAATAAAAACTGAAAGAGCTATGGATTGTCTAGTCCCCATGCTTTGCACAAGTTTATTGGATAAGTTTTTTCATGGCATGCAGTTTTAAATGTTTTAGCAACAGTACTGTTGAAAAAGTAAAATCTCATGATATATTATTTTTAAAACACAACAAATAAAGAATAAATTTATAAAATACCAAAATACAAATAAAAGCACAAAACTGAAAAGAATTAAAAAAAAACACTAGCTCAATTTTTAAAGATCAAAATAATCCTTAATTCTCAAGAATCATGCCTGTTGTATAGAAAGAGAATCGATTCTAGTGCTCTCAATTATCCAAGTGAAATATACTCAGAGTTCTTATAAACAGATAAATCTGAATTCCATAAAGATTTTGTGCCCAAATTGTATGTATTATAGCACAGGTGTCAAATTTGCGGCATCACGTTGCCGTCACATGATGTATTGTGACATTTTCCCCTGGGATGGGCATGGCCTGCATATGATGCATCCAGCCCCTGGGCTGCTAGTTTGACATCTCTGCATTACAGAATATGGCAACAATGCCAATCCTTTGTGAGATTTCAGCTCACTAATGTGTGAAACCTTGACACATTTTTATTCCATATCTCAAGTAAATTATCAATATTTGTTGATGATCTATCCCAAAATGTAGATTATATCATTACTTTGATATCTTCATTTTCATACCCGAGACTGATTTTTCCATTATTATCATTAGTTTGGGCTTCTTTATAGTTACTTTAATCCCATTTTTTTACACACACACACACACACACACACACACGTGCACACACAGAGAGAGAGAGAGAGAGAGAGAGAGAGAGAGAGCACTTAGGTTGGTTAAATAAGGGGAGNACACACACACACACACACGTGCACACAGAGAGAGAGAGAGAGAGAGCGAGAGAGAGAGAGAGCACTTAGGTTGGTTAAATAAGGGGAGGGTATATAGACTTGTCATACTCCTTTGCCAACATGGACCCAATCTGCTTCACCACACAGTGTTCATACTTTCTGACCTGCATATAAGTTTCTCATGGAGACAATGAGATGATCTGGGATTTTCATTTTTATCAGCACAATCCACAGTTTTATGCACTCAACACAATCAAAGGCTTTTTTGTAATTTGCATGAAGCACATGGTGACTTCTTTTTGGATTTCTTTCACATAAATTCAAACCTCTGTACATTTAACAGTTTTCAAATCTACTAATAACTTTCTGGTGGATGGTTATTCCCATCTATTTAAAACATTCTGCACATGAAAGTAATACACATCTTAACCTATGTGGGTACTTTAAAACAGTCAAACAGCACAAGGCAAAAATTCCAAGCAGTGATGTCCATGGGGAACTGGTCAAAAACTCAACCTGGTGGTCAAGGCTGTATAAAATGCCACCCCTTTTTATTCATCTTAAATGGATCTTGGGAACCAACCAAGATCTTTTTAAGTAAACATCTATAATGGGTTCTATGGACATCTGAATTAATATATCTAGCTGTAGCATCTTAAAGGAACCGTGTCTTTTCTGAGTACATTTAACTACATTTTTCTACCTTTTAGAACCCCCAGATGTGCAACTTGTGGCTACTAAAAGGCTGCCCACCATAAACCTTACAGGACTGTTGTTATGGAGAAAAGAGGAGGAGAAAGATGTGTTTTATATGTTCACTGCCTTGAGTTATTTGTAAAATAAATAAATAGATAGCTCATATCAGCCAATCAGAACATAGCCAAACCCCCAACCAGTCAAGTCACATCCCCACTAGCAGCTGAAAGGAAGAAGCAGCTGAAAGCTCACATTACTGCAAGAAGCACAAAGCCGAAGACACAAGCCTGAAGATGATGAATGAGACTTCATCGAAATGTCACCTAGATACTTC
>BHFT01063110.1:0-11067 GCA_004320025.1 Laticauda laticaudata | reverse complement strand
GCTTTCAGGTCTTTTTTAAATCTCTATGGCTTCTCTGATAATTCTGTGGCTGGGGTTTTCTATAGTGGCTAGGGTTTGGTGCCTTTGAAGTTGATGCTATGTCCTGTGGCTTTCTTGTATTGGACAAGTGAGGAGGTGTGTTCCAGCTTTTTTACAGCATTTTGTGTTCATCCAGGTGGGTACTTATTTTTCTATTGATCTGTCCAATGTATGTGGCCGGGCACTTCAAAGGCGTTGCCAGCCAATCAAAGCCACAAAACAGACAGATGAAACCAGAAACACCAAAGAAACAAACTCCAAGACCAATAAACACAGACCAAGACTCCCAACCAATCAGGACGGAGAAAAAAACCATCCTCGCACAGCAATAGGCTTGCCTCAAATTTAAAACCAACGGCTGTGATCGCCTGACCCACGTACAAACTCCATGCAGAAGTCTGATAATGGCAGATGAGATTCTGCTGAAACGTTGCAACAACTTTAAAAGCACTACAATGACGTGGGATAATACCCGAAGGAAGCTGAACTGCATTCATAGATAGATGATAGATAGATAGATAGATAGATAGATAGATAGATAGATAGATAGATATAGATATAGATATAGATATAGATATAGATATAGATATAGATATAGATATAGATATAGAGATATATAGATATATAGATATATAAGATGGGTTGATGTTTTTATGTTTTGTTTGTCTATGTTTGTCTTAAAAAACAATAAAACATTTTTTTTAAATAAATTCTGTACCTGTCAAGAGTGGTATCCCCCAAGGCAGTGTTCTAGGACCAATTCTCTTCATACTCTACATAAATGACCTCTGTGATTATTTTAAGAGCAACTGTTTTCTCTTCGCTAACAATGTAAAGCTATTCAACACCACAGACAATACTGCTACCCTTCAAAAAAACCTTGACTATGTATCAGAATGATCAAACAAATGGCAACTTCAAATCTCAACAAATAAATCCTCTGTCTTACATATTGGGAAAAAAATATCAGAAAATAAAATACAGGCTGAATAGTCAAGACCTTGTTGATGATCCAAACTCTGTCAAGGATCTCAGAGTACTCATCTCTAATGATCTAAATGTTAGAGCCCATTGTAACTACATAGCCAAAAAGGCATTAAGAGTTGTTAACCTAATCTTACAAAGCTTTTTCTCTGGTAATATTACATTGCGAACTAGAGCAGGAGTCACCAACCTTTTAAAACCTCAGGGACCACTAAACTCATAATTTTAAATCCTGCGGATCAGAGACCCTGGGAAAATCCCAAAAAAAGTCTGCAGGAAAATTTCCCACCCCGTTTTCCTACTGACTGATCATTCTTTATTTTGGATCGCAGGATACCGTCTCCAGCTCCATTCTCAGAGGGAGAGAGAGACTTTTGGCTTTGTGCAAGAAAAGCAGCAGAAGCAGCTGAAGTCTTTCTTTCTCTCCCCCAAACTCTGTCAGAAATGAGTCTTTGCCGGCGCAGCCTCTTGGAACAGGATTGCAGGGTCCCAAAGACTCATTTCTGGAGGAAGAGTTTTGCTGTTTTCCTTGAGTGCAGCCAAAAGCAGAAGAAAGAAGAGGAAAGAAGCAGCCCGGTGGCCAGGCCAGGCACATGGAGCAAGTGGGGCAAGTTCCCCCACTCTGCCCTTTCCCCTCTCCCCTCAATACCTCATGTTGTTCACAGTGCAAACGACGCAAGCCTTGTGTTCCCATGCAGCCTGGATTAATTGCTTTTGTGGGTGCTTTGGAGGTGACATTTCTCTGAGGACCACCAAAATTTTCTCGCAGATCACCAGTGGTCCCCAGTCCACTGATTGGCGACCACTGAATTAGAGCATACAAAACATTTGCTTGACCAATACTTGAATACAGCTCATCAGTCTGGAACCCACATTACGTATCTGATATTAACACAATTGAGAAAGTCCAGAAATATTTCACAAGAGTTCTCCACTCCTCTACTCATTGCAGAATACCTTATGCCACCAGACTCGAAATTCTAGAGCTAGAAAACCTAGAACTACGCCACCTTTGGTCTAAGTATATTATATAAAATCATACATTGCAATGTCCTACCTGTCAATGAATACTTCAGCTTCAACCATAACAATGCAAGAGCAAACAATAGATACAAACTCAAGGTTAATTGCACCAAACTTGATTGCAGGAAATACGACTTCAACAACAGGGTGGTCAATGTCTGGAATACTTTACCTGACTCTGTGGTTTCTTCCCCAAACCCCCAAAACTTTAACCTTAGACTTTCTACTATTGACCTCACCCCTTTCCTAAGAGGTCTGTAGACACCAACGTGCCTATTGTCCCTGTCCTATTGTTTCTTTTTATTTCTCTTATATGTATCTATATATTCATAACTATGATTTACTTATATTATTATCTTGTAAGCAACTGACAAACCAAATAAAATAAATAAAGATCTGCTTGCATTGTCTAACTTTTCACAAGAGCCTGAAGACCTGTTTCTTTTGGTTGGCCTGGTAATCAAATGGGGAAGTTGCAGTCTGGAGATGACTGCTGGATTGACAGCAGATTCAACTTCTCCCCCTTGCTCTCTTCTCCCCACTCATCAATTCTTTTTGATTATCTTATGTTTGGCATTTCAATTCTCAGGTTGACTGAGTCCTCCTTCCTTCTGAGGTCAGTAAAATAAGGACCAAGATTGTTGGGGGCAATATGCTGACTCTGTAAACCACTTAGAGATGGCTCTAAAGTACTGTGAAGCATTTAAATCTAAAGTGCTATTGCTATTTATTCCCATTGTATTCCTTTGTCATTGTCAAGTTTATTGTTCCATTGTTTTACTTCTGTTTACATGTCTTTCATTTTTTCTTTTTTACTGTTGTAACCAGCCTAGAGTAGCCCTTTAGCAAGATAGGCAGCAAATAAATTTAATACATTTAACCTTAAATTTAACAATCAATCAATCAATCAATCAATCAATCAATGTCAACAAAGTATCTTGCTAGCTAAATATAATACATAAGGAAGGAATATATGGTAAACTGGCTACCATTCATAAAATTATGTCTACAATGGTTTTTAAATAAATCATTGGCCCTTGTATGTAAAATGATAGATGGTAAAATTTTACATACATTGAAGTGCTCTGGGAAAATTACTTTATTCCATCCAATATGTGGATGATAATATAAGATTTAAACAGTGATTGGTCTCATTTGAGACAACAATGAATCTGCATACAGATGGGAGGTTAGACAACTAGCCTTGTGGTGCAGCCAGAACAATCTTGAACTAAATATACTGAAACCATAGAAATGGTGGTAGATTTCAGGAAAAATCCTCCCATACTACCACCTCTTACAAAACTGGACAACCCAGTATCAACAGTAGAGACATTCAAGTTTCTAGGTTCTATCGTATCTCAAGACTTAAAATGGATATCTAACAACAAAAATGCCATCAAAATAGCACAACAAAGAATGTTCTTTCTGCGCCAACTTAGGAAACTCAGACTGCCCAAAGAGCTGATTCAGTTCTACAGAGGAATTATTGAGTCTGTTATCTGCACCTCTATAACTATCTGGTTTGGTTCTTCAACCAAACAAGACAGACACAGACTTCAACAGATAATTAGAACTGCAGAAAAAAAATCATTGTTGCAAACCTGCTTTCCATTGAGAATCTGTACAGTGCATGAGTCAAAAAGAGGGCTGTGGAAATATCTACAGACCTTTCACATTCTGGACATAAATTATTTCAATTTCTACCCTCAAAATGATGCTATAGAGCACTGCACACCAGAACAACTAGACACAAGGATAGTTTTTTCCCTGAATGCCATCACTCTGCTAAATAACTAATTCCCATAATACTGTCAAATTATTTATGAAGACTGTATTACTATTATTCTTCTCATCCTTCCAATTACTATCTCTTCCAACTTATAACTATAACTGTCTTGCTTGTATCTTGAGAGTTTGTATTGTTTTATTTGTTCCCTAGTATGATTTGATTGCTTATTAGTAACGTATGACTATAAGTGTTGTATCTTATGATTCTTGACGAACGTATTTTATTTTTTCTTATGTGAGAGCTTGTTCACCAAAGACTAATTCCTTGTGTGTTCAGTCACACTTGGCCAGTAAAGAATTCTATTCTATTTCTATTCTAAAATCAAGAGATAGAGAACAGATGAGACCAGTGCTATGGAATTAAGACATGTCAGATTTCTTACTCAGAAATTCTGTTTTGCCTTCAGTACCCAGCTAACTGCAGAAATTTCCTATTCATTATTATTAGATAATTAGATAAATTTCTTTATTGCAGACATGAAAGAAATATGAATATACTGCAGAAGACTAGAATTCACAGAACACTGAAACCAAGTTTTGCCCTCCTTCCCTTCCTCCCTTCTTTCCTTTCCTCCCTCATTCCCTTTTCCAGAAGCAAATAAACCCAAGTTATGAACAATATATTTATGTTTCATATTTTCCATAACCTTGAAAACCTTACTATTTAAGGCGTAACTAGCTATAGTAATGGACTTTTTAGAGAGAGGATGTAGATGGTTTCTTTTTAAAGATTTATTAATTGTGAACTTAGTCACTTCCATCATTTTATGCCTCTTTATCGTTTGAAACGTTCTAAAGAGACCTGATGAAGTTATTACAGAAAAATACTAGTTATCTAAAAAAAACAAATTATCACAATATTATTATTCCTAATTGTTTCTCATGAACATTTTCCAGTGATGAAAATGTATCAATTACAGCTAGCCTTTTAAAAAATGTATTAATTTTTGATTGAATGTACTCCTGACTCCCTCTGGTGGCTAATTTCATTAATGATTCAACTATAATAGAAGAGTATATATTAATCAGATTATTATCAGAAACTTGTTTTAAATTATCTGCATAATTTCCCCAAAGAAAAAAAGTCCTTATTTTTTTCATCAAGTGAAGGAACAATTGCTTAATTGAGAAATAATTCTAAACAAGGTTGTTGTATCTCGGTGATAATGTAATAAAATAAAAGTTTGAAAAAGCTAGCAGGGATATTTGGTTTGATTTTTATTTGGAAGTTCTATAATTATAATTTTGGTTTAATTATGAGTTAGCTTTCATATCAATGTTCATAGGAGAAATTATTATATTTCAATCATTGATCAATAAACTACATAAAAATATAATTAAAAAGGAAAAAACAGTTTCCTCAGTTGTTAATTTGTTTTTAGAATATAAAATTTTGTTACCATATGGCTGATAGTTTTATATGCAATACAATGAAGTTCACAAAATAATTAAACATTCTTCCTGTGTATTAATCACAGCAGGGATAAGATATAATGATTACAAATATCCCTATATAAATTATAATATAGAGAAACATGATGAACTGTTTCTGTTTCATTGGCTGGTATATCAGGGTTTTGAGAATTTTTTAAAAAATATGTTAACAAAATTCAGAGAGAAAAATATTGCACTTAGATTAAAAAGATATTTACTCAGCTCAACAAAGGTAGATATTTTAGTAGTAGAGTGTTCTTTGCAACCCAAATTTTATTATTCTTTGTGCATATTCACACTTTCTCAGTAAATCTAATACTTGTATCAGGCTTATTATTTGTTACTGATTTGTTAAGGCTGTATATGCTTTGAAGTGCTTTGGATATCTCATGAATGCAGCATCTCTCTGCAGTTAATCAAAACGTGCACATCTTTTTTTTCAGGATTCTATACTAGCTTGAAATAATATGGTGCTGTTTTAATAACCTTATTCATTAAAGTATTGCGTCTTAAAGAATCACCTGGATTATTTAAAGTAATGGCATTTTTTCCAGACTTATCCAGAAGCCTGAAAAAAAAAAATGTGGCTTTAATAAGCACACAGTGGTGCACTGTTCACACAGCATCCAAAGCATTACTAATACTTTTTAAAAACATGCACATCCCTGATTATATTTTTACAATTTATAATTTCAATAATTAATCTGTGAGCACAACCCCTGCTCTTAGAAATATTTTTCTTTTTGATCCAAATTATAATTTTTCTGTGAAATGTGTCTTACAGGTGAAACTCAAAAAATTAGAATATCATGCAAAAATTCATTTATTTCATTAATGCAACTTAAAAAGTGAAACTAATATATGAGATAGACTCATTATATGCAAAGCAAGATCGTTCAAGCCATGATTTGTCAACATTGTGATGATTATGGCTTACACCTCATGAAAACCCCAAATCCATAATCTCAGAAAATTAGAATATTACATGCAATCAATAAAACAAGGATTGTACATAGAAACAGTATCAGACTCTGAAAGCATAAGCATGCATATGTACTCTACTTTGTCTGGGCCCACTTTTGCAGCAATTACTGCCTCAATGTGGCATGGCAGGAAGCTATCAGCCTGTTGGCACGAGGTGTTATGGAAGACCAGGATGCTTCAATAGCGGCCTTCAGCTCTATCTGCATTGTTCGGGTCTCATGTCCCTCATCTTTCTCTTGGCAATGCCCCAATAGCATCTACTATGGAGTTCAGTGTCAGGCAATTTGCTGCCGCAAAGCAAAGCAAGTAAATCCACGGTCATTGAACCAGGTTTTGTGGTTGCTTTTGGCAGACTGTGGGCAGGTACCAAGTCCTAGCTCGAAATGAATCAGCAACCCCATTAAAGCTCAATCCGAAGGAAACATAAACGTGCTTCAAAAATCTCGCTGGGAAGATGGCTGCGTTGACCTAGACTTAATTGAGCACAGTGGACGCAACACAACAGATGTTGCTCCCCAAATCAAACACAACACTGGGAAACTTGCCCACCTGACTCCAAAAACATCTTGCAGTATGCCGTCTTCTCCATTCTTCCCTCCAGACTCTGCGTCCTTGGTTTCTAAATGAGATGCAAAAGTTGTCCTCAATCCAGAAAAGAGGATTTTTGGACCACTGAGCAACAGAACCAGTTTCTGTTTTCTTTAGCTTTTTTCCCAGGTAAAGACGCTTCTGATATTGTTTAGTTGTTCAGGAGTGGCTTGACAAGAAAGAATACGACATTTGAAGCCCATGTCCAGGCATCCGTCTGTGGTGTGGTGGTCTTGACTGCACCGACCCAGCCTCAGTCCACTCCTTTGTGGATGTCATCCAACACTTTTGAAATGGCCTTTTCCTGACAATCCCTCTAAGCTCTGCCTGGTCATCCCTGCTCGCTTGTGCATCCTTTTCTTCCCACCACTTTTCCCTTCCACATTAACCTTCCTTATTAAATGTGCTTTGATGCAGCATTTGGCGAACATCCAACTTCTTTTTGCATTAACCTTTTTGAGGTTTTCCCTCCTTTATGGAGGGTGTCATATGATGGTTTTCTTGCACAACTTCAGGTCAGCAGTCTTCTCCATGATTGTTGATTACCCTTACTGAACCAGAACTGAGGACCATTTTAAAGGCTCAGGGAACCCTTCTTGCAAGGTTGTTAATGACTTAAGTACTGATTAGAGTGGACAATACGTTTAGCCTAGAATATTTACACCTTTTCACAATATTCTAATTCTTCTGAGATTTGTGGTTTTTCAATGCGCTGTAACCATAATCATCTCAATTGTTGACACAATCATCGCTGGAACTCATCTTGTTTCCATGTAATGAGGTCTATCTCATAATGAGTTTCACCTTTTCACCTTTTAAGTTGCATCACTGAAATAAATGAACTTTTGCATGATATTCTAATTTTTTGAGTTTCACCTGTATATTCATTGACAGCAATTGCTGGGATGAAAAATGAAACCCAAAATGTAAAGGATGAAAGCTGATATTCTGTAGTGCTATAGAATTAGCATTAATTCTATATAACTTCAGTCATATTCACTGACTGAATACAGTCAGTCAGGAGGGACAAGGGTGAGAGATGTGTTGTGTAGGCAGACATTTGAGTGTGGGAAGAGAAGCATAAGCATCTGTCTAACTGGCAATTCTCCCAGTAGTTGTTGCATTGTTTTGGCATAGGATCCATTGTTTTCAAAGCCAGAGTTCTATTTCATAAGTAAATTTGTATTGTAATGCTGTTCCTTTCACTTAGGTATATCTACCTGAACAAAAATTTTATCTTTTTTGGTGGAAGTTCATTATGATAAGCCAAGGCAGGCATATTTTGAAAAAAACAAAACAAAAGCTCTTATTTGTTGGTTCTCGTTAAGGTGATTGACATTTTTGCACTTTCAATATACTTTTTGACTTAGTAAATATATACGGGCATTGAATTTTATTAGTTAATTATTCAGTGATTTTAACCAGGTATGTAGATTGCTTCTGTATCTGAAGTCATTTGTTAATATTTTGAATATTTTTAAATGTTTCATAAATTTTTGCTTATATATTTTCCTTTTTTTCAATCTAATTCTCCTCTGAAGAAATGACATTATCCCTGACTACTTAACTAGTCATGGATTAGTTAGTATTTGAAAAGAATATCAAGATTGTATTTCGAGTGAGAAATTAAAAATATTTCTAGAAGGAAGCAAGGCCAAAAAACCTGCATGGCTATGTTTATGAAACCACTATGGCCTGACTTGATGGAGACTAATTTCTTTAATACAATTGTAAACTTTAATCTTAATTCTAAATTCATTTTTTTTTTAAATTTAGGCAGCATATTTATCATCTCACCTTGCATACTTACCACAAACTAGTACTCAATGTCATTTGTTTTCGAAGCATTACTTTCCAGCTTAAAACCATTCCCTGGTGGATTTTTAATACATTAAAGTTGTAACAGTAGACTCTGACACAGGCACACCCATTGATGATATTAATGATTAAATACTGTATGTTTAAATAAATCTCTATGTCAGGGTAGTGCCAAAGAATTTGTACGCTGTGCCTTTCTCAGTATGTTTCTGCTGTATACATTTCTTCCTCCTGGTACTAATCTTCATAAGTGTTTGGGGACCACACACTCTGTGAAATTAGTCAATTGTTCTCACTTTAATTCAGCAGGAGCAGATGATGGATAGCCCTTAAGGTATCATTTGACACAGTCTCCTCCTTGGTCATTTTCTTTTGACAGCTTTAAATATGAATATGACTCTTGAGAAGAGAAATATGCTGATTAGTTAAAATGATTATATTGAGAGTGCTCTGTATCCCACTACTCCTTCCAGGTTGCTATCATTATTTTTGTACAGTTTTTATATGCTGCTGACATAAAAGAGAGAAAGACTACCAACACCCAGAGACTAAGATTCAAGGAGAGAATTTAAGATGTTTTGTGAGCAGTAATAGAACAGTAGTCACACTCTTGTCACATATTTTTTAAAAGCTATTCTTGATGAAGAAATAGCATTTAAAATATACATTAATGATGTAAAAGGAGCAAAAAAGGTTTTTGCTTAAGAATAGTTTGTTTAACGTTGGATGAATGAAATACAGTTAGGGAAATCAGACAATCATATATATAAAAATAGATTAACATCTTGTGGGAATTAGACAGGTTAAACAAAAGGGGGGAAACTATTTCCATACTTTGGACAATTAAAAATCCTAATTGGAAAACAGCTGTTTCTTGGGCCCCTATATGTATATGAATTATACATTATTATATGAATTGTATTATATGGCCCCTATTATATGAATTAAAATATGCTGTTAAACAACTATTGCCAATAAAATGCCCCTTCCTCCTCCAAGTTGTCTTTACTTAATTAAGTAATGCTAGTTTATGTTGATTAATTTAAGCCAGACTTTACCCATTGTATGAGACCAAATGTGAAGCAACTTTGATTGCACATACATTAAAGGAGAACTTAGGATTTCCTGCATAGCTAAGGTGATACCATTATTTCTGACTGCTTGTGTAAAAGTTTGATCATCGCTAACTGTTTAGGTAAACCTTGACTTACAACAATTCATTTAGTGACCATCCGAAGTTACAACTGCACTGAAAAAAGTGACTTAAAACCAGTCTTTGAATTTATGGCTGTTGCAGCAACCCCACAGCCCAACAATTACAGGATCCACATTTGAGCGCTTGGCAACTGGCATATATTTATGATGGTTGCAACATCCCAGATCCCATGTTTGCCATTTGAGACATTGCCAGCCAGTTTCCAACAAGCAAGGTCAATGGAATTTGTTTGACTTTCAGTGATTTGCTTAACACCCATGGAAAAAATGGTCAAATAAAGTCAAGAATGACTCACTTAACAACTGCCTTACTTAGCAGCAATAATTCTAGTCCCTGTTATGGTCGTACTTTGGGTATTATCCCAAAGTAGATTTGTTCATGCTCAATATTTTATTGCTTAAAGTAGATTTGTTTATTGAAAGGTAAAAATGGATAATTCTCAAGGGAGAACTGCTTCTTTTCGGAGATTTCAGCCTAAATAGACTTGTCTATCATGGCATCTTCAAATGCATATTTGCATATGCATAGGAGTTTTGTGAGTTGGTATTAATTCTATTCAGAAATCTCTACATTAGGGAAAACCAGCCTAAAGAATCCATTTGTGCAGATTCTTTTGTTATATACAAAGTTCTTTGTTTTGTGCACTTGTAGCTATCAAGAAGTTTATTTCAGCAAAATCTAGGTAGCTATACTTTATATAACATTACATATTTACATTATGCAAAATCTATCTTGTGATATTTTTTCAATGAACATGCTTACCTGAAAGAAATAAAAAAAATATAGTTAGGAGGTTATTGATCCTGTCTGGCTCAGCCTTCCATTCTTCTGAGTTCAGTAAAATAAGATTGCTAGTGGTAGGATGCTGACTTTGTAAACTGCTTAAAGAGGGCCATAAAACAGTATGGAGCAGTATATAAGTCTAAGTGCTATTGCTATTATGCGGTAATATCTAACACATGAATGTTCCAGATACTTATCTGTGTCTCCTCACTGGCTTTATTCTTGTTAAGCCCATGTCACACTGCACCAATGAATGGAAAGAGGATGTAGAACAGAGAGAAACACTTGCCATCCGTTGGTTAACGCGATGCTTCCGTTCTGTACTCACTGCATCTGTTTTTCTTCCTCTCTATCCGTCCAGCATCCATCAACTGAGGTTCCATCCACTCAAAAAGTTTTGAGCTGCT
>BHFT01063109.1:0-21387 GCA_004320025.1 Laticauda laticaudata | reverse complement strand
GGAAGAAACCACAGAGTCAGGTAGAGTATTCCAGACACTGACCACTCTGTTGCTGAAGTCATATTTCCTGCAATCAATTTTGGTGCTGTTTATCTTGAGTTTGTATCTATTGCATGCTCTTGTATTGTTTTGTTGAAGCTGAAGTATTCTTTGACAGGTAGGATATTGAAATGTATGATTTTATATACGATACTTAGATCGGACCGAGAGCGGCATAGTTCTAGATTTTCTAGGTCTAGGATATAGGATTTCAAGGGGAGGAGGGGCCTTTCACAAGGAAGGGACTGCCACAGAAAAAGTACTCCAAACCCCTATGCTTTTGTTTGATTTCCTTAAAAGTGTGGAAGCGATTTGGGGAGGAAGATAAACATCTGGACTGGTTGACTAATAGAAATGCAACTCAGTTGGTGGAGATATTTTCAGCAATGCCTGGCCCCCAGCTCTATCCTGTTTACAGAAAGAAACTGAGCTGCCTGGCTCCTCTACAGAATATAGATTATCCCACCTCTTTTGCCTTCCTGCTGGTAATCATTCAAAGACCTGTGAAGAACAGGATAGGAGTTTGTTTTTCTGTCTAACATCTAAAATAGAAAGTTAATGGGAACTTGAGAAGGAGAATGAATCAAGGTGGCTCCAAACCCTGGCAAACAAAATAACTTTTGGGGATGCAATAAGCAGCATGGAATCTGTTAATTTCTTGTATTGGGGAGCATGCAGGCACAATAAGAAGCAACCACTGTGATCCCGAGAGACTAGAAAGAAGATATAAAGTGTATTATCAATCTTCTCTGTCCTTGTATTGTGAAAGCGCTTTCAGACTAGTAATATAAATCTATCAGCATTAACTAAATAACGCTCTTCATCTTTTTCTTGCTGTGCTGCTGTCCCCAAGTTCTCAATTTACAGCCATTCATTTAATGACTGTTCAACAATACTGAAAAACACAATTTATGACTGGTTTTTCACACTTATGACCTCTACACGATCTCTGTGATCACATGATCAAAATGTGCGTGCTTGGCACCTGGCATGTACTTATGACTGTTGCATTGTCCCATGGTCATGTAATCACCATTTGTAACCTTCCTAGATAACTTCCAATACGCAAAGTTAGTTTAAGAAACCAGATTATCTTAACAAACACAGATTCACTTAACAATTGCAGTGATTTGCTTAACAACTGGCAAAAAAGGTTGCAAAATGAGGCACAACTCACTTAACAACTGCCTTGCTTAGAAATGAAAATGTTGGATTCAATTGTGGTGGGAAATCAAGGACTACCAGTGACTGAGCCTCAGATTCCCCCTGCTTTACTGATATGATTTGAAGCAAAGAGAAGGTTATCTTACTCCACTAACAGAGCTACAATCCAAGCTAAAGGAGCCCACCAGCTTGTCCTTGGCAAAATAGTATTTGCTGGAGAGAAAGAATGATCCCCCCCCCATGCAATTAAGCATACAGCAAATNGGAGAGAAAGAATGATCCCCCCCCCCCATGCAATTAAGCATACAGCAAATTTTATCCAGCAACTTCAGTCAATCTTCCTTATGGAAGAAGAGCCATGGTGGCACAGTGGTTAGAATGCAGAATGCTCAAGAGTTCAATTATTATCATGGGAGGCTAATAAAAATGAATGAAGGATTCAAATGCAAGATTAAGAGTCACGGTTGTGCAGTGGTTAGAATGGAGTAGTGCAGGCTACTTCTGCTGACTGCTGGCTGCCTGCTCTTTGGCAGTTTGAATCTCACCAGGCTCCAGGTTGACTCAGCCTTCCATCTTTCCAAGATCAGTGAAATGAGGACTCAAGCATTATGAAACAGTATACAAGCGCTATTGCTATTGCTATATTCATATATGCCATTATTGCAACATGTAACTATAGCTGTAGGCTATAGGACTCAGAAAAAGTGATGATGCCCAATGCTTACATCTCACAGTCTTACTTGCTTGCCATGAAAATTGTTTATGGTTAATCGAAAGGGAGCAAACTCACTTATATGTCTCCTATAGCCCAGGAGTTACCTTTGATATAGAATACAGGTTCCTGATAAAATCTTCATAAGCCAGGTGCTTTGAAATCCCCATGTTAACATTTATTTTTTAAATTAAACTTTAACCTCTGCTTCTCAGGAATATAGAATAGAATAAGAGAGTTGGAAGGGACCTTGGAGGTCTTCAAGTCCAACCCACTGCACTGCTTAGGCAGGAAACCCTATACTGTTTCAGACAAATGATTGTCTAATCTCTTCTTAAAAACTTCCAGTGTTGGAACATTCACAGCTTGTGGAGTCAAGTTTTCCACTGATTAATTGTTCCAGCTGTCAGGAAATTTCTTCTCAGTTCTAGGTTGCTTCTCTCCCTGTTTAGTTTCCATCCATTGCTTCTTCTCCTACCCTTGGGTGCTTGGGGAAATAGCTTGACTCCCTCTTCTTTGTGGCAACTCCTTAGATATTGGAACACTGCTATCATGTCAAAGCCTTTCTTTTCATTAAACTAGACATACCCAGTTCCAGCAACTGTTCTTTATATGTTTTAGCCTCCAGTGCCCTAATCACCTTTGTTACTCTTCTCTGTGTTCTTTCTAGAGTCTCAACATCTTTTTTTTAACATTGTGGCAAACAAAACTGGATGCAGTATTCCAAGTGTGGCTTTACCCAGGCATTATAAAGTGGTATTAGCACTTCACATGATCTTGATTCTATCCCTCTATTAATGCAGTCTAGAACTATTAGCTCTTTTGGCAGCTGCAGCAATATCTGATACACTCCTAATTCAATTCCTGGTCTTTTGACATGGATTGAATTGGTTCTTCTTGGTGCCTATGAAAATGAAGCATGTGTTTAAGTGTATGGTTGTGTGTGAAGAGTGTGTGTATGAACAAAAGGTTTGACAAAATGCCATAAATTCTTTCCCAGCCATTTTTACTATAATTCTATTTTTTTCTATTCATGCTGATGGTTGTAGCACCAAAGTAAGCTGCTCTTTTAAAAATATCTACTTCCACTGTCATCTAAAATATTATCTGAGTCACTTACATACCACAGCTGTGACAATCTAAATACATAAATGTCAGGACAAATACGTAATAATGCAATTTCCTGCATCTGTTAAAATTCAAATAGCTTAAATTAAGTAAAGATGAGGAAATAAATATCAGTTTTATTCAAAGAAACACTACACAAACACAAATCAAATTCTGCCAGGCTGTGAATTGTCATGCTGAGGTCATCAGAACTATTTAAGGAATGGGAAATAACTCATCAGGAATATGAGCATCCAGTTATTACAATACTTTTGAGAGAGTCAACCCTTTATTTGACTTGATTGTAATTTAGATCCCTTTAGATATACTGAGAGGATTGTTCAGACAGTTTTGTTTTTGTTTTTATTTTTCTATTTTGATTTAATCTGAATTCAGCTTCTATTTGAAATCTGAATGAAATATCTGCATAGTAAATTAGAAACAACTTTTAAATACAGATAACAGAAGAATATGTTTAATTTTAAACAATTTCAACCCATGAGATATTGCCATGAAATTCAGGTAGTCCTCGGGTTCTGATCACAATTGAGCCCAAAATTTATGTTGCTCAGTGAAACATTTGTTAAGTGAGTTCTGCCCCATTTTACGACTTTTTTTGCCTCACTCAGTTGTTAAGTGAACCATTGTATTTGTTAAGTTAGTTGTAAATCTGGATTCCCCATTGACTTTGCTTGTCATGACCTCGGGATACTACAATTGTCATAAATATGAACTCATTGCCAATAATCCAAATTTTGATTATGTGACCATGGGGAATATTGCAATGGTCGTAAATGTAAAAAATGGTCATAAGTCACTTTTTTCAGTGCCATTGTAACTTTGAACAGTCACTAAATGAATTGTTGTAAATTGAAGACTACCTGAAGTTTTTTTTTTGTTGTTTCATTTTGTTTTCAACATACTGCATATCTCTTGTATATAGAACTCAGTGGTAGGAAGAAGGCAGTGCTGGGAACAATTAAGGTTTTGTGCAAAACCCTCAAATTCCCAGGCCTCTGGTCAAGGACCAGAAATTGAAGAAGACACAAGCAGCACATAGGGATGAGAAGGGTTTTTCTTTATATATTGTACATGATTATTTCCAAAGTAACAGACAGATAAAGCTGGCCGATAAGCACACAGTTGAGAAAAAATATAATTGAGTGGATTAACATAATGTGTTTCAATTGGATCCTGTTCAATGGATCCAATCAGTTGCTTATATGAGAAGTATGTTTAATTATGAGATTAAAGCAGGGCTCTTTAATAAAGTTATCAGTAGCATTGATAGGAATCAATTGGAAAACAAGTTGCAATTGTAAACACATTTTTAAGGTGGTTTCCCCAACTAGTGTCCTCCAGATATGTCCAAACCTCAACTCCCAGAGCCACTAATCTGCACACTGCGATTGTATGTATTGCATTAGGGTTGGTGGCAGGGGAGGTAATAAAAAAGTCTTGTATTACCTGTATTACTAATTTAAGGGATTTTCAAATCATATGAAAATTGAATACCAAAGGGCTATGAGTCTGTCTGACTGACAGATTGACTGTGTCCATGTGTGTTTAACCTTCAATTTCCAACAGTGAGGGGTGAGGTCCTGTCCCACATGATATGCAGAGATTGTAAATCACATCCTATAATTCTGACTGGCCATTATATACTCCCTCTACAAGAAATAGGAAAAACTGTAAGCGCTCATCAATGTGTATTGGATCTAATGTCCCAGATTAGCCGATGTGTATAAGATTACAAAATGCTTTTATCCATATTGGAAAGAAGTCTCAATGAGGTTGACTGACAGTGTATTGCTGTCTGTCCTTTAACAGAATCTGCAATCTGTCATTCAAGAAAGTTGATCTACTCTGTTTCATGAGTGGACCAGAAAATGATTCTTCTTAATTTTTGGCCATTTTCATGTATCAAACAGAATTTTTTTTGAGCAAGTGTGTCTTTAACAAGTATAAGTAAGTAATCACTTCCAGGAGAATGCTGCTGTCAACCTTAGGTTTGAGATTTCAATTTGCCTGGTGCAGATAATGCTATATCAATTAACTGATATATGCAAATAATAGTCACACAAGCCATCTTTTACTTGAATAGGATGATCTAGAATTTAAGGAATTGTCTGAAGCTTTTGTCACTAGAAAATGTTTTTTTCTTTTTTCAAATTACAGAGCCAGTTCCTGAAATCTTTAAAAAGTTCCCTTGTCAAGTACTAATCAATACATTAATGTGGAAATAAACATGGGAAATATTTAAAATATAATATCTGTACCAATTTGGAGCTTGTGAATAGAGAGTTTTGTGTAAAGTACTTTCAAATGGGATTAAGAAACAAAAACTTTAGTTTAGGATTTTTATAGCTAATATTGAAAATATATTGTTTTGAAAAATGTATTAAAACCATTAAAGAAATTCAAACTTGCCTTGTTGTATTCATGAATGCCTTATAATGAATATTAAACATACAGTTATACATCTTATAAATTATAAATCAATATTCACTAACCTTAAAACATACATTTGAAAATAGAAATGCCATTTTTAAGCTTTTAAATCTTTATATAAACATGCAGTCCAATTCTATGCATATTTTCTTAGGAGTAAGTCTCATTTTTAGGTTGGTGTATATATTATATTACCATTTCAGACTCTATTCCAAGCCTATGAATATTTTTAAAAGGCTTTGAAATCAGTGAAACAGTTTTTTCTCCCTCCACCCTTCCAGGACTTGAGAAAATGCAATAGTTATGATTAATTAATCATCAGTTCTCCTTATTTTTATTTTATTATATTTTTATTTGTATATTTTTAATGGTAACTTAAAATCTCAGTGTTAGAGTTTATTTAAACCTGCATTAGACATGCAGCCATCCAAGTTAAGATTAGAAAACATTCTGTCTCAGATTGCCAAAATTCACACTCCATCTTCATAGAAGCGGACCCTAAATTTACAGGCAGTGTGGTCACACAACTTCTTCAACAATTACATTAGTCCATAAGCAAAAATGAAAAGAGAGAGAGAGAGAGAACTTACCCCAGTGATCACTGCACATTTGTACAAGGTTAGTAAAAGAAAGAAGCATAAGATTTGCATACATATTTTCATGGTGCTTGAGGGGGGGGAAAGCTTATTTTCCTTCTTCTTACACTCTCTTACATGTCACACAGCCTCTCAACAAGGTTGCAAGTTTGTCTCTTCCTTCCTGCCTGCCTGCCTGTCTCCGTGAGAACTGATCACATCCTCCTATCTTGGTTCTCTATTTAACATCTTCTCAGCCCCTTTCAATTTGTTTGCTGATGTGATAGTATGATGATCCAAGAACACAAAAATGAGATGTGAGCCTGTAACACTGTTATAACACTACAATCATCTTCAGTCTTGTCAAAGACTTCGATTCAGACAGGCACAATTATGAGAGTTTTCATTTTTAATTTACAACTGAGAAACTTACAAATCATCTCTGATTTGATCAAAATCAGATTTGATAATGAATAATTGGTGAGGTAAGTTTGGGAGGAGTTGGATATTTAGAAAAAAAAATTAATAAAAAAAATCCGATTCTCTTCCCATCTTACACTGATCAGATTTCTCTTTCAGATTGATGAGGTAGCATGAGCAGTGAGTTTCGTTGTCACGTTTAGAGGGGCAAACCATATATCTGGCATTGACTGAGGCACTTTGTTCTAACCCAGACATTGTTGTATTTTATTTTTATATCTAGTGGTGGACAGTGCAGAATTGGAAAAGCACATTCTGGGGTGATGGAATTACAGTCCAATGCTCTTAAAGGGCAACAGGCTGGGTAAGAGGGATGTTTTTAGTTGGGCAGATCTCACCTCTTCTGACATTATGTGAGGATCGAAGAATAAAAAGCTGTAGGCAAAAGAAGAAATGAGCAGAGAATGGGCAACCACTTTTCCCATTTAAAATAAAAGCTAAACCAGATATTGCCTTTGTATTTAAAGTGCACTTTAAAAATGCAGCAGTTGCTCCTAAGGGCAGTGGCTGATAATTAACAGAACTGCAGCTCTTTGGCTGGAGAGTTCTCCCTTCCTCTGATGCTGGTACCTACACTGAGGTAATGTGCAATGTGGCATTACCTCCTGTTGCATTATCAAAGTTCTCCCTTTCAGAGGAGGAAAGCAGTGGTGGGATTCAAAAAAAATTACTGCTGATTGGTGGGCGTGGCATGGCACGGCTTGGTGGGCATGGCAGGGGAAGGATACTGCAAAATCTCCATTGCCTCCCCACCCCACTAACCCGCTTTCCAGCTCCGTTCTCTTGTGCAGGGCAACAAGAAGACCCAGCTGATCATCTGGGACTCAGGAGACAGAGAATAGATGGGGGCGGGGCCAGTCAGAAGTGAGATTTGCCAGTTCTCCGAACTATTCAAAATTTCCACGACTGGTTCTCCAGAACTGGTCAGAATCTGCTGAATACCACCCCCGGAGTGTAACCTGCTATCACCCCAAAAGTTATCAATTTTTCTCCCCGTTCTCAATGAATGCCATTTGCATTTTTCAACATGCATGTTACCTTCAAAACAATTTAATAGCTCTAGGTGTGAGGGACAATAATATCCTTGGGCAGCCTGTGATTTCAAAGCCTAAGCTGCTATGATCGTCACCTTGAAGGAAAGTGCCTTTTTCCTGGGTCTTGATCTTGTGAAGATGAACCAAGCATTGGGGGAAGCTCTCTACCATCCAGCACTGGAGAGCTTTAAGCAGAAACCAAACTGTGCTCATAGCACCACGAACCTTCCCAATATGCATTGAAGGGTGGCAGGTAGGCAAAAGAGCACTTTCTCTTCACAGCAAACATATTCTTTTCACAGGACAAGAGCAGGTCTTCCTTCTCTTATTATTCAACTGCCTGCTGCAAGAGGTTCATCTCAGGCAAGAAGCCTGGGATATTCTTTTGGGATCAGAGAGCACACTCATGCCATGCGCAGTTTGCGCAAGAGCATCCAAAATTCATTTAACTGTGCAAAGAAATGTTGCCTTTCAGTATTATAAATCATTTGCAAGTAACCACCTATCTGTTTCAGTGAGGCTATACAATAAATAAATAATCAAGAATTAGAATTGGATACTAGGTCCATTCTATTTATCTTCTTAGCATTTGCCTTACCAAGATGTTTTTATTCTTGATGGATGGCACACTTGCTTTTTCCAAGCAGCAAAATCTTTAAAGCTGATCCTGGATTTATATACATTGAAATTGCTGTTTGATTACTATTCTCCCCAGGCCCACCTTGGCACCTTCATTGACTCAGGTTGACTCACTCAGACTTCCATCTTTCCGAGGTAAGTAAAATGAGGGAGATTGTTGGGGGCAATATGTTGACTCTGTAAACCACTTAGAGAGAGCTATAAAGCACTGTGAAGTGGTAAGGGGAAACACATTCAAAGTTGTACGATTCTGTTATAGTAATCCGTAGTCTTGTAGTTTTACAGGTTTGAGGAAGACACACTGTTCTACTATTCATCTGTGAACATGGAGGTGGCTCTGTGGTTCCAATCTAGCATAATGGGGCCATTGGAAATCCATTGTTTCAATAACTTTGGGTCAGGTGGGATTCAGCCGGTGTTACTACCAGTTTGGTGATTATGTTTTGTGTGTGCATGCGCACTTCACATGCACATGCGTATGTAATACACCTGTGGAAAGGGAACTTCATGAAGACGGTAGTGTCGCAAAAACAGGAAAAGCCCAAAGGGAACTTCAGGTCAGCCATAAAACAAACTTACATTGGAAAAGGAATCAAATAAAAACGTATTAAAGAATCCCTATAGACAGAAGCTTGGGTAATATGGAAAACTAGACAAATAAGAAAAGGAAACAAAAAGATAATTTAGAAAACCCTTACAAACACAGGTCATACCAAGTAAGCAAAACAAACAGACAAAAGACACAAACTATAAATTACAAAAGGGACAGACAGGAGATTGCCACAGAACAAATATGAAAAACTATCTTAAAGCTAAAAGAGATTAGAGAAAACCAATAATACAATCTGGCCACCCCGTGGAGTTTGCCTTCCACACCCCGCGGAGTTTGTCCTCTGGCGGGAATAAAGACAAACTCAAACAGGATTTGAAACATTTAGCACAAATACAAACATTCACACAAAATCAACTTCCAAATGGAAAAAAGGGTATATAAAACCAGGGACTTTCCATAAGAAGCTAGCTAGCCCAGGAACACAGGCTTCTCGCTGTTCCCCACCTTCCTGAAAAATAAAAAAATCCAGCTTTCAAGCAGTTGTCCGTATCCTTGCGCCGGAGCTCTCCCAGTGGGAATATCGAATCCTCGAAAGAAAGGCATTTTGGCACCTTTCAACACACCCAAAGCAGTGCCGCCCAGACAGCTAATAAGTGCTGAGCGCGGGTGTGCAGCATTTGAAAAAGCACTCTTTTACTGCTTTTTCAACCTCAGCTGTGCCACGAGAGGTGGCAAACCTCTCTATCCCATACAGGTACGTCCCAGAACTTGCCACATAGCAGCACTCAGGTCTCAAACATGAGCTTGCTAACCACCAGCCCAGCATGCTAACCACTTGAGCCACTGGGGTCCTTCTGCCTTCACATTCCTTCCTTCCATTCCATATTAATTGAAGGAGTGGTGAACAGCATATTTTCATGGACAGACAGTTGTTGCCTAAAAAAATAGTAGTGGATTCAAGACTGCAGAAAACTTTATAAATCATATAATATGTTACTCAGTTTATGACTGATGGCTTGCTATTCTCAAATAATTAGCAAAATCCAAAAGATTATAATAATCTTGGCTGATTGCTGTCCCCAGAGCAGATATATAGCTTCCACTGCAAGAAGTCGATACTCTCTGATGGACTCAGAATAACTCCTTCAACATAAGTCAGATGAAATGGATTTGTTATGATGCTTGCATGTGATATTTATTGAATTTTTAAAACATAAACTCTAAGAAAATATATCTTGCTGAAACAGATTACAATCTAATATAGTCATAAAAAATCCAGTATTCAGCTAGAGTTTTCACCACCTAGTAGCTTAACTGAGAAAGGAAAAAAAGATTCATGGTTGTCCTTTGATTAGTTTGTTCTATTTCTTAGCTAATGTCTGTAAAAGGGAGAGGATGATCTACACTTCTTGATTTCAGTAATGAACTGATGGAAGCCACAGAAACAATGCAGTAGGATCTATGGTTTGGGGAACAGTGTTTAAGTAAAGGTGAGCAGATACTGCAAGTGCTCCTTAGTGGCTAGGAATCTGGAGAACAGCCATACGTATCTTGTAGACCCAAAAAGAAATAAGGGCGCCTTTCAATTCCCATCACAGGACAAAATATATCAAGTTACAGGTTTAATAATACATTTCTTCTTAAACCTTACCTGAAATGATTATCAGGTTTCCTTGTGGGCAAACAAACAAATACTATTTATTAGGTAGAAAAATGAGAGCAAATGAGCTTAGATTCTACTTGCTTCATTATATGGAATACTTAGGTAATCCTAAACTTAGAAATAATAATGAGGCAAAGTACTTTTCAAGGCAGGAAAACACCCTATTTCTTAGTGGATCATGGGCACCCCAAGTAAGAAAAATAAATAATACAGAGTATAGATGAGTAAGCTTTGGTACTACATACCAATGTTTAAGTTTCAATCTAATTTCTCACTAATATATGCATAGTCTTAACCAGCTAAGAAAAGCTGTTAGTTTCTTATCCAGCATGAGGAGAGGGGGTATAGCTAGTACATTGTTCCGGGGCTCACAGAGCTCAAAGGGCACCCATGAAGGGGATTTTTTTTAAAAAAATTACAAAACCAAATTTTTCAAAAGAAAAATTATATTGGATATATACTTCATACTCTATACTTTGTGTGTATAGCAAAACCACCTTGCAGCCTTGTTTGACATAACCTTTATAAATCTGAGTTTCAGTGAACAGTTATTTATGTAATTTATTGAATTTTAATTTCATTTGTATGGCGTGCCCCTCCGTGGGAAAAAAAACTACACTCCTGGCCTGCCCTGTGAGTGCAACGCCCTGCCCAGGCCGGCCCAGGCCCCACCAGCACCATGAAGAGCCTGCCAAGGAGACTGCTGCACCCCCTGCCAGGTGGGTGCTCTGAGCCTGGGACGCCCTCTTGTATGTGTGGGGGGGATATTAGTCTTGTTCCAGCACTTAATAATCCTCTCAGTAGCCCTGTTTCTTAAAATGTATTGTGATTTGTATTGTGATTTGTTTGTGCTTTTTATATCTGTATTTTTCTGACACTTGATTTCAAAAGTCCTTGCTAAGTCATTGTAGATAGCAATGGAAGCACCAGCCTCAAAGGATTTTGCTCAAAATGGCTTCAGATGACTCAGTCCACAGAACTTATGAAAAGAAGGAGGAAGGATTTCTTAAGTAGCTATGTGTCTAACTAGGGAGCAGCCCTTAGCTGTTTATTTATTATCCACAGTTCCACAATGCTGCGAACAATACACAAGTGAACCTTCTCACATTCCTTCCTTCCATTCCATATGCTCATAAGAACAATTCAGTTTCTGTCTAACTTTCTCCACTCAGTATAAATCACATTTAATATCCATGCCACCTTGACTAATACCTGGTAAGGACTGGCTATAACTCTGAATAGAATATGGGACTTTTTATAAAAGGTACTGTATAGAAATGTTTATGGAGATTCTCAATCGTCCAGGTCATGATTGTCCAAAGGTGCTTTTCCAAAAAGCGACTTTTGGGGGGAGGTTGTTTTTTTTTAAAAAAAACAAAACATTTCACTTCTCATCTGAAAAGCTTCCTCAGTTCTTCAGTCAGAATGGAAGAAGCTTCTTGGATGAGAACTGAAATATTTTCAAAGGGAAAGAAAAACTCAAGAAAGTCCTTTTGGAAAAAGCACCTTTGGGACTATGTCGAAGAAAATGGGGATTATAGGATTGTATATGATGCAGCTACTGCTTTCAGATTGTTCTTTATCTACTAAAAAAAGATCTGGAGGTAATGCTGGGTAAAATTACACATAATTGATTGCCACTTGTTTTTTTAAACAATTAAGGTAATGACGAATTAGTTGTTATGGAAGACTCTGTTTCTATTTTGTTATTGTTACATTTTCAATATGTTGAGTAATGTGTTCTATTTTACTGTATTTCTGAATAAACAATAATGTTTCTTAGCTGCTTGGCTGAGAATTATGACCAATAATGCTTGGCTGAGAATTAAAAATAAAATTAATTAAAATTGTCCAGAAAGCCATTTACCATGTCACATTATTTGGTAAGTTCAGTTTTGTCTATATTCCTTTTGAGGTGATTGGCATAATAGTGAAGAAAAGTTCTGTTTTAGTGCTACATCAATAGATTTGAAACACTGGTGATAATTTAATCCAGTGAATTACCAGAAATAGTCTAGTGTATCTCTACCTACATCTGTGATATTCTGCACAGGGATAAGGCAGTGAAAATGTATTTCCCATCACCAAGTCCCAATTTCCCCGATTTATGTAAGCAAAAGTATTTTGTAAAATGGATAGATTCCCATCTATGCAGGCCTATTCCAAACAAATAGATGCTAGATTTTAGGAAAAACTACAAGATTCATCAAGACTTGCTGAATCAAATTAACCAATTAATCTTAATTCCTCATTATCTTCTAACCCAAACTTCCCAACAATTCCAACACTATCATTATAAAATGTTGCCATGAAAAACTGTTTTGACGTGCCCTCTGGTAGACCCAGATAAAGACATGTTTTTTAATTATTATGTATTATTATTATTAATTTATTTTACAACAGGGTTATCTCTCTGACAGCAAAACAAAAGCTGTGATTGTTCAGCTAATTTCTTAAACATTTTTCCCGTGACTCTCATTACTGTCCCTTTCTGATCAGGCATTGCTCATCTGCAATAATTTTCAAAGACCAATATAAAATTAAACACATCTCCAAAGATATTGAAATATTAATTCTTAAAAACATTTTTAAACCATCATTTTGTTATGTTTAAATGTTCCATATCACTGAAATGTTAGGAACACAATTACAAAATAATCCCACCAGGTTTTAGTCTAGCTTCATGTGTGATCCCTCTGGGGAAACTAAGCCATTATGGCAACTACAAATGTGTTCAAAAAATGTGAATGGCAGTTGTTGTTCGTCATGCAAACCCTATTGTTTCTCTCATAAAACATAGACTGAAAATTGCTGCTCTTTTCTAGGAAGAAGACAGAGAGATCTTCTACTATGATCAATTTGAACAACAAAATTCCTCAGGTCTGCTGAAGTCTCCACTCAAGAACAGAATCTTTGAAGGTGAATAGGGCACATTGTTGCCATATTATCTAGGAATCCTTTTGGCCTGTGAACTCTTGATGAACGGATAGGGTGTTGAGCAAACTTTGGTGCTCTGTGAACTTGATTGTTTTCTTGCAGACTTTAATTATCCAAACTAGGTAACATCATCGGTGTTACATAGAGTGCTGTGCAGTTTGTCTTCTCTTTGTCTGAAGTTTGGACCTCTGGCAATTATGAGGGGTGTGGGGAGCAATGACTATGCCTGGATCAGTGGTGGTATTCAATTTTTTTTTACTCTGGTTCTGTGGACATGGCTTGGTGGGCATAGTGTGGCTTGATGGGTGTGGTGTGTGGTGGGCATGGCATGGCTTTCTGGGCCTGTCAGGGAAAGGATACTATAAAATCTCCATTCCTGCCCCACTCCAGGGGGAAAGTTCCTGCAAAAAACCCCTCCCCTCCCCACTCCTGGGAGAAGGTTGCTGCAAAATCCCATTCCCTCCTCCCACTGATCTGCTTTCCAGCTCCGTTCTCCTGTGCAGGGCAACAAAAGAAGACCGAGCCAATCAGCTGGGATTCAGGAGGCAGAGAATAGATGGGGGCGGGGCCAGTCAGAGGTGGTATTTGCCGGTTCTACGAACTACTCAAAATTTCCGCTATGGATTCTCCAGAACTGGTCAGAACTTGCTGAATACCACCTTTGTTATGATCTCATTTCGGATTGTATCTCTTCTGGTCCACCCCAACAGCTTTCCTCAAAGGTCTCATTTCCGTGGTGACTGACTTTCATTTAGGTTCTATTGTAAGAGTCCATGTTTGGCACTGATAACATAGAGTGGGGACAGATATGCCTTGTATGAGATGCTTCTTTGTGCTCATAGACACTGCCTTATGTTGTAGGAGTCTTTTAAACCAACTACTGCCTATCATTATATCTCAGCATGTGATGATATGTTGCAGAAGATTTTACCTCTCTACTAACCAAGACACAGCTAAGCACATGTATAAAGCCCAGCCTGTGAAATACCAAGCTTAGCAACTACATTCATATGGCACTTTATCCATGGTTAACTAAGCCATAGCTCACATGAAAAATTCTGTCTTAAATGAACCAAAGAGGTTTGAACAATAGATTAGGCTATGAATAAGTCTGTGAAAAAGTGTGTTGTGTGTGAATAAGTGTGTTGTGTGAACACAGCTAAGTTCAGGTTTCAAAATTACAGAAGATATTCAATTCATTTAAGAGGAATTAATAAGATGGCATACAAGAAGATAAAGCCAATATCTTCTAGCTACACTTACAAGAATTCCTAAGCTAATTTTTGTATTTTATGTAAAATATATACCATCTGGGGTAAAGAGAGATAAATGAGGCCAATTCAGAGATAGAAATGAGCAAGTAGAGTATTTCAGAGCATATGAAGATAAAAGATGTACCAGGCAATGTCCTAAGCAAACATCCCCATTTAGGTTGTGTTCCAGAAGCACTGAGTCAGGAGGAAGTGGGAAATCATCTAGTCAAAATATATTAAAGTATTTGTGAGATGTTTGATATAAGCTGAGCATTGCAAGAGATGAGTTAGAACTATGTAGGAAAGAGAAAAGCCACAGAGAAAAATGAATCTACGATAGGTGCAATTTTCATCTGCTAAATGCTTCCTCACTATAATTCCTCTCCTCCTCCCTCCCCCACCTCTCTGTGTGTGTCTGTCTCTCTCTCTCTCTCCATGCATTAGGATAAATCTTAACTTATCTGTTGAGGTGTCTGTGGGATGGTTGATTGTAGTAACTATTCCTGGACTAGAAATAGTGAACTCACAAAAATATGATTTTATTATGTGGGAAGAAAGGCCAACTAAGGCCAAGTGGAAATGGACATGGAGTAGGAATAACAGTCTACAGAGTTGGCCTTCTTCCACATGACTAGGGATATCTCACAAAGCCGAAGAATATTGGTAGGTCTATCTGATGTTGACACTGGATTGTTTGGAAATGTGACATTTTCAAATGTATGGAATTCTTACTTTATATCAATGCAGTGAAAATTAGATAATGCTATAAATGACTGGGATGGTAGGAATAATGCCCTAAGCAGACAATTTTGCAAGCCTAAAAAAATCAATGTTAAGGATTTCTAAGAAAAAGAAGAGCTGAATAATAAACAGCTCTCTTCTCTTCTGCCCTAAAGCCTACATATATTTCACAAAAGTCGATAAAGCACAAAAGTTACCCCTTACTGAATCAAGCCCTTGACTCATTTAGCTCAGTGTTGCCATTGCTAAGTTTCTAGAAAATATGCCTTTCAGTTCCTCTTGACATTCTCTGTTCTAACAGCAAACCTTCCATTGCATTAACAATTGGTTGGTTGAATGGCAGGCAAGCAACAGGGAAATAATGGAAGAGTTGTCACTGTAATGCAGAAGGGCTAGGAGAAATAATGAGACAGCATTTCTGAAGACAACTGTAGAAAAGAAAAAGGGGTACAGTAGAGTGAAAAGATGTGCCGACTGGCTAATTCATGGCCACAACACACCCCATTCCAACATTGACTCTAGAGGATAAAAGGCTGTCAAGAAGACAAAAAAAGAAAGGAGCCAAGGTGAGTTCTGTCATCAGGACAAGAGGTTGAGTCAAAAAATGTAATGGTAAATGGGAATGACCTTGGGACACAAGGAAGAGCTGCAGACTGACCAACTGGCATGTAAAAGATCTCTCCATTCACAGAAGATGAGGAGGCATGAGAAGTATTTCAGATTAGACCTTCCCTAATTTTCCAGAAAGTAAAAAAAAATCAAGTATCCCACCTTCATAGAAGAGATTGGTAGTCCCCATTCCAGCCAAAGACTCCACCTCTCAAGAACTGCACTGGTTGCTCTCAAGACAAAACATTTATCTGGCGAAAGGCCTGCTCCCACTGGCCGACGGATACAAAACGTATGCATAAAGGACACAGCAGACGAGCAAAATTTCAGGGGTGGCTCCATCCGTTGTCATCCACTTCAAAAAGTGGTGAAAAATTGCATAAACAGAATGGAAAAGAACGGAAAAGAATAGACATGGGTAGTATGTAGCGGGGATGTTAAATGGATGTTCATCGGAAGCCTAGCGGATGGAAGCGGATGACACCTCTGAAGGGGTTCCGGGGGATAATTGTGAAGCGGATGCATAGCGGATGAAGCAGATGCATCACATATGCCTAAAGGAAAGAAAGCGGATGCCGCATGGATGTATATCAGATGCAAACCATTCACTGCGCATCCTTTCTATTTCCGTGCTACTAACGCTGTGTAGACGTTCCGTGTACCTTTTGTTTCCTCCCTCTTTCCGTTTTCAGCTGCAGCGGATGTGAGTTGCGAGGATGCCCAGAGGATGTAGAGAGGATACAGCGGACATTTAACGGATGATAAATGGACATAGAACGTTTGTTGCTCGTATGTCGCAGATTTACATCGTACACGGTGGAAAGTTCATCCGTTCACAAAGTTTTGTGCAGCTCAAAACTTCTTGCGCGGATGAAATTGCAGTGGACGGATCCTTGACGGATAGAGCGTATGAAACACGTATGCAATGAGTACACAATGGATGCATAGCGTTTTCCAACAGATGGCAAGCTTTTTTTAACGTTTTACATCCTCTTTGCATCCGCAAGTGCAGTGGGACAGGGCCTTAACCTTGTTGTCATAGTTAAGGAACAGATTGAAATCTTGATTGCAGCTGCATGTACAAGACTGGAGATCTAAGTACAGATGTGCTTTAAAAGGGATCCTCTAAACTTTCCAGGAGGAGTATTATAATCTTACCTGGAGTTCCTTCCTGAGAAGATTGAATCTGAAATGTGGTCCTTCCCTTTCAAATCAATAATAAAGAGATGTTCCAACCCCAGTCACTGAACTTCTGGAGTTTGGGGGTTGTTCTCCAAAACACTTAGTGTGTTTTAGTTTAATATTTGTTCTTTATATTGTTAGAAATATTCTACTTAGTGTGCCTCCAAAAATTAGAAAATGATAATGAAGACAACACAATGTCTTAATTCACCCAGGATATGATTTCTCTGCTCATTTAAAAGCAGCCTACGGTTATAGACTTTAAGTCCTAAAAGAAGATGGTAGAAAAAATAGAAGGTAAAAAGAAGATGTCAAGTAAAGAAACAATATTTACTTGGAAGCAAATCCAAATGAGGTAACAGTGAGTGATGTCAAGATTTGCGGCCTTATTGACACTTTCACTGCCACTGTTGAGGGTGTTAAAAAAAGAATTAAAGTAGCATTAACGGAATAATAAATATTTCATGAATGTGTAATCTGTTGATATTTTGAATCCAGATTCACTATTTGATTGTAGAAACGAACTTGTTTAGTCAGCAGGAAATAAAAACTGTTTGTTTGTATACATGTGTTCATGTATATTGGAGGTCCATCAGTTTTATCTTTGTTTCTTGAAGATTAAATTTGAAATACACTTTGTAATTTGAAATACACTTTGCTCTGAAAACTTAAATGTAAATGAACTGAACAGTGTCAGTGCAGTTGCCAGGCAACTAAAATTGGCGTTTGCAATGAAAAAGCCAATTATCAATAAATGTTGGCATAATGCTCCAGATGTAGCAATAAATCGTATGATTTTTCACATGAAGGAAACATCATACTATATGATTGCTTTGTCTCTGAACCTTTTGACACATGGTTTCTTGAATGCATTGACCAAGAGGATGTTATCTTTATTAAGTTCTGTTTTCAATGGCATCTGATTGGCTATTTTGAAGTTTAAAATATAGCACTGGAATACATGAATTTTATTAGGGAATACAAATGTTGGTAATTCCAGCACGACTAAAAAAAAAATCCTTTTAGGAATCATTTTTTGTGAATTGATTCTGCTATTCTGAATTATCCCTAACTCTACCAATTTTAAATATGCATTCCATCATTATCCTGCCCACTGTGTAAAATAACTAAAATGCAAATGCTAAATATTGCAAGTATTCATAATGTAATCTGCAAAAAAAACTGGTGATATTAAAATCCATTTTCAGATGCACTAAAGAAATACACATTCGGAGTATTTGTGATTCATTTATATGAAAGAATTATTCTTGGGACAATTTAATGTTAGCTCTGTATATCTTATAGTGAAGCAGTTGTCATGCTGGTAAGAGTCTTCCATCTCTGACAATGGATGCTACTTCAGTGCTTGTAAAGGTGGCATTTTTACTCTGTCTTGCAGAAACATTCTTGTTCCGTTGCGGGAAAAGAGAGACGCAAGACCAGTGTAACTTTCAGCTCTTTATTTGGTTCCTTGATTCAGTTCTGGCCGCAAAGCCGTGGCAGCCTCTTTTATAGTGGCTGCTTGCAGCTTGCGGCCAATGACGGCTCTTCAAAACTCCCACAGATCTGGCGGGCCAATCACACAGGGATAATGCGAACCAATCAGGTTCGCACGTTTTAGCCAATCAGCAAGTGGTATTTATGGACCAATCGGAAAAGGGTATTTTGACTATGTTAATATAGAACACCCCTCCCCTCTTGGTTCAGTCCAACCTACATTACGTAGTTACGTAAGTAGGCAGGGCTTCTATGGCTTCTACTTGACCTGTGCAGTTCAGTTGCTGTGTTGTTTTTGACTGGTTTGGACGGGTTCGCTGTTTCTCCTTCTCTTCTTGGTGGAACCTCCTGGAAGGGTGAGTCAGCTCTGCCGCTCCCACCCAGTCTACCCGGACTGGTTGAATCGGCTCTTCCAGGAGTGGCCTCGTGTTGATTTTCCGCTGCCAGCTTCCTTCTGCCGATGTCTTCTGCTGGTAAGTAGTTTTTGTTTCTAATTGGGCCTACCTGTGGTGTTTGTTGTTGGTTTGTTTGCTGTTGTATTATTAGTGGGTTTTCTCCTTCCATTTTATTTATGTTTGGTTGACCTCCCCCCCTCTGTTTTTGTTATAATCTACTTGGTGTGGTCTTTGATTTTGCGATTGTTGTATGTTCTTGGGGTTGTTGGTGTTTCTTTCTATTGTTCTAGACCTTAGTTGGTCTATGTGTCTTTTCCAGCTTCTCCCGTCCTCCATTTCTAGCCGGTATGATCTGGGTCCCGTTATTTGAGTTATTCTAGCTGGTATCCAAAGTGGGTCCCTCGTAAGGTTTTTTGCATATACCAGCTCCCCTGTTGTGAATGTGCGGTATTTACTGGAGGAGTCTGGTGGCTTTTCGGGATTGTATGTTGGGTGTAATCTGTCCAGGTGTGAGCGTAGTTTCCTGCCCATCAGGAGTTCTGGGCTCTTGTTAGTCGACGTGTTCAGTGTTATATGTTGGATGGTTAGCATTTTATTGATTTTGTCTTGAATGTCACCTATGTCTATTTTATTCAATGCCTCTTTAGTATACTGAACCATGCGTTCCGCCCATCTGTTTGTAGCCGGGTGAGCAGGCGCAATTAGGGCATGTTGTATACCCAGTTCGGCGAGGAATTTTTCGAATGACAGCACTGTGAACTGCAGCCCGTTATCTGAGACTAACAAGTCCGGTAATCCATGCGTTGCGAATAGTTTTCTTAGCTGTTTGATGACGGCTTCTGTTGTCGTGGACTGCATGACTGTGACCTCCAACCAGTTGGAGTAAGTGTTGACAATTATTACAAATGTATATCCCTTTGTGGATCCGGCAAAATCTATATGGATTCTCGACCAGGGGCCCCGGGTATCTCGCACTTGAGGGTAGGTGCAGGAGGGGGGTACGTCTGGACTTTTGGCATTTGTTGCACGTTCCCACCCATGTTTCAATATCTTTGTCCATCCCGGGCCACCATACATAACTCCTGGCCAAGGATTTCATTTTGACGATACCCAGGTGTCTTTCATGTAGCATGCACAGTACTTTTTCCTGCATTTTTTTTCAATATCGATAGCTCAGTTTGTCGGGTTTGGAAGGGTTTAAATGTGTCACCGTCATCGGTTTCCGGCTACCCTTTTCCTACCCAGTTTAAAATCTGCACCAGTTGTCTGTCTCTAGCAGTCTCCTTTGCAATGTCTGATGCGGTTATGGGTAGGTTTGGCAAGGTCTCCATTTGTAGTGTGGATGTGGTCAGTGCCAGGTCATCTTCCAGGTCCGGCCTTCCAATTGTTTTTTGTTCTTAGTGGCTACCAGCACGTCATCGAAGTAGGGTACCACCCCTTTAATTCCTTGTAAAAGACATTGCATCAGGCTTTGTAACACCCCTGAGGCCACGCTGACTCCGAATTGTAACCTGTTGCATTTAAATGTCCCCCATGAGTCACAATGGTTTGTGCCTCCGCTGTTTCGGAATCAACGGGCAATTGCTGGTATGCCTGCACCAGGTCGAGCTTCNTGCATCTGAATGCCCCCCTGTGAGTCACAATTGTTTGTGCCTCCACTGTTTCGGGGTCAACTGGCAATTGCTGGTACACTTGTGCAAGGTCGAGCTTTGCAAAGACCTTGCCTCCCCCCAACGAAGGTAACAGATGTTGCACCACCGGAACGGGGTATGCGCTTTGTTGTAGCGCGTGGTTAAGGGTGGCCTTATAGTCTCTGCAGATTTACACAGACCCATCTGGCTTAATCGGAGTCACAATTTGGGTTTCCCACCTTGCATGGTCTATTGGTTCCAATACCCCTTGTGCGATGAGTTTATCCAGTTGCTCATCGATCTTTGGTTTTAATGTGAAAGGGACTCACCTTGCCTTTAACCTGATTGGGGCTATGTTTGGTTTCGGTGATGCTGTTAATTCCGGTCACTCTGATTCCCAGGGGTGCAAACCATTCGAGTCCCAGTAGGCTTGGGCAATCCCGGTCTACGATTGTTAATGGAAGAATTGCCGTGTGCTTTCTGAAATTAATTTGGAAGTGTCCGAGTCCAACTACGGGGATCCTGTTCCCTTGGTCGTCCTTCAGGGACATTTTTTGGCTCTGTAGTTCCGTTCTTCGTATGCTTGGTATCAGTTTCTTAGACAGGTATGAGCTGGAATCCACCTCCATCTCACATTGTTGACCTTCGATGTTGACTTTCACATGTACCTTCCAGGCATTGGTTGCACTCGAATGCCCAATGGTTATAGTTTGGTGTGTCTCTTC
>BHFT01063107.1:0-14025 GCA_004320025.1 Laticauda laticaudata | reverse complement strand
CAATCCCTTATCGTTCTTAGCAGCCAATGGGAATGCATTATTTGAAGCCGGTTATTTGCATACAGAACAGATTCAGTTTCACCCTCTGCCAAAGGAAATCACTGACTTTGGACTACTCAATGTCTCTCTTCCCAGATTACATCAGTGTGTTGCTATTATGGGAATAAATTGAAGGAAGCTTTGTAAAAGTGGGTAGCCTTTTCTTTCTTCAATCAAGAATAATAACAGAACTAGGTGTGAAGATTTAACAAAGTGTTTAAAGATTGTCAGATTTCTCTGAACTGTTTGTTTCAAGACATGCTATTTCCTTATTTCAGCATTGCCTGGAGTTATCTGTATCATTCATTCCTTTCTGCAAAGATCAGTATATACTGAATCCATAGATAAGTCATCTGTTACAGAATAACAGAATTAGAAGGGACCTTGGAGGTCTTCTAGTCCAAACCCCTGTTCAAGCTGAAAACCCTATATCATTTCAGACAAATGGCCATCCAATCTCTTCGTAAATCCCCCAGTTCTGGAGGCAAGTCATTCCACAATTAATTGTTCTGTCAGAAAATTTCTGCTTAGTTCTAAGTTGCTTGTCTCCTTAATTAGTTTCCATCCATTGCTTCTTGTCCTGCCTTCAGATGCTTTGGAGAATATGTTGTGGCAGCTGGAACACTGCTATCATGTCATCCCTAGTCATTCTTTTCATTAAACTGGATATACCCAATTCCTGCAACTGTTCAATAGCATTCAGTCCCCCAATCACCTTTGTTGCTCTTCTCAACACTCTTTCTAGAGGTCTAGATAATATACTATGTGCACCAATGTTACTCAAGTATCATGTACAACAGTTTAAGGACCATCACAAATACTTTTGTTGCTATTACACAATTTTGAAGTGTACCTGTATCTCTGTAAGTTACATAACATCCTTTTCAAGCAATTAAATTTCTGGGAATTGTTCATATACTGAACAAAATATTCAAATATTGCTAAATGTATAGATACTTTTTGGTATTTTTGTTTCTTCAGAAATTTCAAAATCCTTGGAGTTACAACTCCCTCCTCCTATCTAGTGGCTGCTAAGTTGTAGAAAGCTGAATTACTTCAAAAATTCTAGGTAATAAACTTTCTGGACAATCATTGATGAAGCACCACTATTTCTCTAACTAATTGGTTCCACTGCCAATTATTCTTACTGCAAGAAAAAGTTCTCTAACATATAAGTTGATGTTGAATGATATTCCCCTGACATTCTGATTAATAAGCTAGCAAAGTAATATGCTGAATGGCATGACAATTATATGGAACTGTACTGGCAAAAAAACCCACTCCAAAAGTGTTCATTATATGATTTCAGGTAAACTGGAATGAAGCACTTAGTAATAAAGTTTGGTTCTCTGAGCAGGACTTTTCAAGATTTGTTTTAAACTATTGTAGAAAATTATGGCAAGAGAGAGCATTCTTATCAAATTTGCACAAGATAAAAATTAGGTGGGTTGTACAATATTCAAAAATGCAGAAACAATATTCAGAATGTTTATAATACAGTAAAAGAAGAAGGTGAAAAAGATATCTTGTCATTTAGAAAAATGTAATTAAATATCCAGATAAAGGAGTGGGGATAGTGTTCCAAACCACAAGAAAATAATAGCTTCCATTCAGTCTTCTTCATTGTTCAAACTTCACCTTGAATACTACATCCTTTGAAGCTAAGCAAAGGAGGAGACTGAAAATAAGAAGAGAAGGCTGGGCTTTTAGAAAAGATGACTGAAGGGAGAAATATTTTTGATGTTTTGTTGTCCAGACAATTCTGACTTTTTCTACTCCAATGGACAACACTTCACCAGGAGTATCTGTCAGTAACAGTTTTGATTTCTTGTAAGTTCATGTTGTGATAATGATAGCATTCATCCACATTGCCTTTTGCTGATGTCTTTTTTGTGACTGTCAGTTTTTCCAAATATCAGTCTACTTGAAAAACTCTTCTTTCAATGTTACATGTCCAAAATTTTAGCTTCCTCATTACTGCTTTTATTGAGTTCTCTAGCTGCACAAGTACTGACTGATTTCTTCTCCAAGCTATCTAATTCTCAGCGATTTGCAGTCCAAATGCATTGATTTTAATTGTTTCCACCTTTCTGATAGCCAGCCATACGTTACCTCTGACCAGTTGTGGCTCCTACTTACATACTTTTGTTGGCCGGAGTATGACAGCAGTCTACAAATTTCAGAAGGGATATCCCACAAAAGAAGGCCAACTCAGAATACCAAATTCAGAGTAAATTATAAAAAGGTAGATTCTGGCTCTGTAGCTGTTAGAGCAATTCACCAATTGAACCAGGTTCCTAAGTGATTAGCTCCCTTTTTCAAAATATATTCAACAAAGTCTAGATTGATGAGGGATACTTCGATTTAGATTTCTATGCTGAACAGGATGTGGCACTTAATGGAGTGAGTTGACCCTTCCAAATGTATAAATCTGTACCAAAAGTTGCTTGTCAAAGCATTAGATCAAAAAGAAATATACACAAATAATCATTCCAGTGAAAAGATTACAGTGAACTGGTTGTCCATTTTCTCCGGAAGAAAATATCTGTAAACCTATTTCCAGAAAGGCCTGTTCAAAAATAACACAGTTTAAAAGCTTTCCTTTGTTTTTGTTTTGCTAAGCCAACTGCTAGACAACAAAATATATAAAATTAATCTTAATAATATTTCACAACTAACAAAGGACTCACAAAATGCTAAAAAGCAAATGGAAATATAGTAGAATGAGCAATTTATTTACTTGTTACATTTTAAATTTGTTCCTTTGAAGAAACTTAGGCAATGGTTATAGCATTCCCGTTTCATTTTATGCCTATACTTACAGGCTTCTTCTGTATGCCAGACACACCAGAGAGCCCACAAAGTATCAGTGATATAGAAAGCCTTCTATTTTTTAAAAAATATTTTTTTATTAAACAGTTTTCCTTATTTTACAACAGTTTCCATTCATTGCAATGCTTCGATATCAATATATATACAATACTTTTTACATAGATTTTAACTATATGTACATTTATATTTATATATATATATGTTTTCTTATATATATTTCTTTAAATATTTTGTTCCACTATAATATCTACTATATATATTTCTTATCATCATACTATAATATTTCATATTCTTTATTTATCTTTATATCTGCTATTTAGTCAATTATACCATGCATTCCAAATCAAATAATATTCGGTTTCTTCTCTGTCTTTTATTTCCATTGTCAGCCTGTCCATCTCAGCACACTCTAATAATTTCATCACACTTTCTTCCAAAGGCATAATATCGTTTGCCCAGTTTTGCGCATAAACAATGCTAGCCGCTGTAATTAAATGTAGCATTAGATAATGTATTTTTGTCATATTTTCCTGTTATTATACCTAGTCAGAATATCTCCAGTTTTAACTCTATTTGTTGCTTAGTTATTTCCTCTATCCATTTTTTTATCCTTATCCAATATTTTTTTGGTTACTGAGTATGTCCACCACATATTATAATATGTTCCTTGCTTTTGCTTACATTTCCAACATTCTGATGTTCTGTTTGGAAAAATTTTTGATAATCTAGCTGGGGGTAAGTGCCATCTGTAGAACATTTTATATAGGTTTTCTTATGCTACTGACATTGTCAGGTTATAATTTTTTCCCCACAATTTTGCCCACTTTTCTAATTCTATTGTATAGCCAAAGTTTTGTGCCCAAATTATCATCATTTCCTTTACTGTCTCGTCTTCCATTTTGTATTCCAATAGGTAGCTGTATATTTTTTAATCATTTTTTCTTCTGAACATTGTAATATCTTATCCAATTCCAATGGCTACTTATAGAACCCATAAATTTCTGAATCTTTCTTGTATCTTGTCTGGATTTGCATATACAGTCACCAATTTACATCAATTCCCTGGTTTTTTTAACTCTTGTTTCATTTTTAATTTTCCTTGATCATTTAGGATATCCTGGTATCTACTCTTTTATCTAAATCCAGCACATTGGGGTATATTGATGCTTCCATGCTTGATAACCAGACCGGTATTTTATTGTAGAGAGCCTTAATTAAATATTATTTTAATGGATTAGTACAGCCAGTGTATTCTAGCATTTCCATCACTGAAGAAAATTCCAAACTGCAGATGAAGCTGCTTCTCTCCCATGCTGTTCCCAACTGTTTTTTAATCCAACTCCTGACATTCCAGCCTCCTGACATTCCAGCAGGTTGACAACAAGGCTGCAGTGGTGTTCAGTCCCAACTCAAATCACCATGTGATTTGGTCATTCCCCTGTTTTTTGCTCTTCCCATCCATGCAGAGGTGAGTGTCATTGCTTGGCTCCTATCAATCAATGCCTGCTTTTTTATTATAAGGATTTGTTCTTTCTTTTAACAACCACTTAATCCCTTGCATCAGGGTGGAGTTGGGATGACTGAATGGAGCTAAGTGTTTACTGGCTGAATGCCCTTCCTGACACCTATGAGGATTCACAAAAAGTATTTTCTCTTTGTGCCCAGAGAGAGAAATATCTGCTGCTACCTAGGATCAAACTCAGAGACTCCAGACTCTGGAGCAAGAGCTCCATAGGCCACCTTGCCACTCAATACAAATAAATAAATAAAAATATGGATGCCACCACCCCCTCTTCCCACACTATCTCTTGAACATTAGCACAGGACCTTTTGTTCCCTTTCCCCTTTATACTTCCAATTTGCTATAATAATCAAAGCAAGGGGGAATCAACAGATCTTTTGTTTCAAGATTCCTTGTAGATCCATGGAAACTTTGCAGCAAGACAGAGCAGATACTTTAGTTTCATTAAGAACAGAGTAACAGGTATTTATTTGTGCTTTGCAATTTAAAGACTTTGAAGAGAAGATTTGCCACAGTGTGGATAAAGATTAGGAAAGCATGCTTCACTTATTCTAGAAAAAAACTAAAAGACTAACCTGCTGGGAGATGTAAGGCATGAGTTTCTAGGATTGAGGACAGTTTGTTAACTTAGTGAGCTATCATGGGATCAATTGCAAAATTAATTTTGGGGAAAAAAAATAGAACTGCCAAATGGCAGAGAACTGAGCCTCCTAGCAGTGCAGAACAAAATTATCACCCAGAGCGAGAACTAACCATGGGATGGAAGGGGACATGTCAGGTACTGCAGCCAATTCAATTTTGGGGTTGCTATTAGAATGGAATAAAATGCTGGAGATCCTCTGCTCTGAAGGACATAAGATGGCTTGTGGCAGACAGTTACAGTTTGGAACCAAAGATGGAAAACATGAATACAGTAAGTCTTTGCAATGGACCAAGAGGAGGAAGATAACTTTTGTGGATTCCCACATTTAGGAAGCAGTGAGTGTCCCACCTTGGCAATGGGCTGAGCAGATCTGTGGTAAGTCAAATATCTATCCAAGCAGGAGCTCTGAAGTGCCTGGTGTGCCTCTGTTTCTGCCTAGGGCAAAATTTCTATTTGCCAAGGGGCTTGGTAAATATAGTTGCTTTTCTTCTTTAAGGCCCTGTCACACTGCCCAACGGATGCAAAAGGGACACAACAGACGAGCATGTTCCACCCGTTGTTATCCGCTCTCAAAAGGGGCAAAAATTTGCATAACCGGAACGGATAACACAGACGGGGGGAGGAGGCAGGGCAGATGGAAAGCGGATGGTCGGAACGGAAGCCTAGCGGATGGAGCGGATGAAGCGGATGAGCACATCCGCAGGGCTTCTGGGGGCCTCAGCAAAGCGGACGCGGAACGGATACAGCGGATGCAGAACGGATGCACAGCGAATGAAGCGGATGCACAGCAGAAGCCTAGCTGATGCGAGCGTTAATTGCACATGCAGGGAGGATGCATTGCATCAGTCCCGCGGATATAACGAAGCATTCAGAAGCAGGTCACTATTCAGAGGAAAGACCTGCTTCCAGACACATCGACTTGCCTTGCCTGTCCTGCCTGCATGTCTGCCTGCATGTCTGCCTGCATGTCTGCCTGCAAGCCTTGCTGCCAGCCTTGCTGCGGCTCCCTGCCAGCCTTGCTGCCAGCCTCCTGCCAGGCTTGCTGTCTGCCTGCTGCCAGCTTTGCTGCCAGCCTCCCTGCCAGCCTTGCTGGCTGCTGCCTGTCCTGCCAGCTTGCTGCCAGCCATCTGCCTGCCAGCCTTGGTGCCTGCCTGCCTGCCTTGGTTCATGCCTGCCTGCCAGCTTCCTGCCAGCCTTGGTGCCTGCCTTCCTTCCAGCCTTGGTGCCTGCCTGCCTTCCTGCCAGCCTTGTGCCTGCCTCCCTGCCAGCCTTGTTCCTGCCAGCCTCCCTGCCAGCCAGCAACCCCACAACCATGCTGAAGCACAGCAAGCCTCAGCCATCTGCTGCCAGCCCTTGCAAGAGAACAGGGCTACCATCCTGCCCCCTGGCCCTCACTCTGGTTCTGCTGGGGCTTCTGCAGCATGGCTCGCTCTTCTGGGCTGGAGCTTCTGCTGCTTCTGCTTCTGGAGGAGCCTGATGACAAGCACTCCAGCACCAGCCACTCCACAGCACCTGCACCCTTCACCACTGAGACTGAGCGACCAGAGGAGTGCCAGAGACTCATTTTTGCTTATAGCTTGTTGTAATAAAATCTATTTTTGATTCACACACTTGCTTCATTTCTTTTTTTTAATAAAGTTGCTGGAAACTTTTAGAAATGTTTTAAGCCTTTGCATGCTTGTGGGATGGGTTAAGATAGCTGTGGGATGGGTAGAGTCTGTGGGATGGGCAAGGATACATTTGGGATGGTAATAGCTGTGGGATAGATAAACCTCCAGTGCAAGCATTGAGGACTGTATGGTCACCCTCCCAGGTGCCACACTATGGCCCTTTATTATCAATAACACTATAATCAATCATCCACACATGTCAACATAAACACAACTCTTTATTAAATGCCCTGTTCATTGTCGGGCCACTCAACATACATGGCACAACCTCATCAGTGTTATGAGACAGGCTGAAGGAAGCATCCATTAAGCATCTATCATCCTGTCTTGCCACTCCACCGCTCCAGCTGGGAGTTGCACCAGTGTTTCAGGAGGTTGCGCTGCTTCTTCCCTTCACATGAGCGCTCTGTTGGGGCCTTGCACATCACCTGAGGTGTCTATCAGGTTTCGCCCTTGCTCCATTCCCAGGCTCCATGTCCCCATTGCCTTGTTGGAGGTCCACGAGCCTGTTCTGCAACACTGGTAGTGGGTGCGCATGAGATTGTGCAGATACAGCAAGCTTCCATGATCCTCCTCACGGTCTCTGGACGATGCTGCATGGTGGTGAGAAGTACCTGGAACCTGTTGGCCAAGGATGCCAAAGGCGTTCTCCACCACCCGCCTTGCCCTGGACAGCCTGTAGTTGAAGATCTCTCTTCACGGGTATTTGGAGGTGTAGGGCTTCATGAGTTAGGTTGCTTAGGAGAAGAGCATCATCCCCACGATGAAGTAGGGCACATCTTGCGTGTCGTTGGGCAGGGGTTCTGGATCTGGGAAGCCCACGATGAGGTTGCGTTCCAGCTCCTCCTTTGAGGTGACTGGCGTTGTATACCTGTGCATCTTGAAGAATGAGCCGCTGCCTGAAGCATTGGTGTACATGAACTTGTAGTCAGCATCGACCATGGCACGAGAGATGATGCTGAAGAAGCCCTTGTAGCTGAAATAAGTGGAATCCGACTTGGCTGACGCTTTGCAGGCCACGTGTTTGCCATCTATGGCTCCAACGGTGTGTGGGAAGATCCAACTCCATCTGATACCACTGCTTTGCAACTTTCTTCCATCCTTCTTTCAGTGGGGGGGCCTGGAGGAGCTCCTCCTTGTATTCTTCGATGATGGCCTGCACCACTTCTCTTGACACCAATGCTGATGGGTGTTGTGTGGCACCCTCCAGCCGTACTGCATGCTCCTGTAGGTGGTCCTGAGGCCAGGTGGCGCAGAGTGAGTGCCACCTTGAGCCCAGGTTCCAGGCTGGACTGGAAGTTGGTGTTTGTCTTGGTCAACCTGGGTGTCAGGCGCTGCACAAGTTCTGTCAAACATGGCTGGAGGCATCCTCATGAGTTCTGGAACGCCGAGTGTCTTCGCTCCTGAGCTCCACCCATCAGCTTGTTGTACAGTCCGTCTCTGCTCTTCTGGTGAACCATCTTTGTACCCAGACACTTCTTGGCGCCCCTTTTTCTTCCTGTAGTAGCAGTTCCAGGCCTGTTAGATTGGCTCTCGCACTGTTGCAGAAGGATGGTGGCTGCCAAAAGGACCGTGTCATGATCCACGGTGGACATGACTGGATGCTGTGGAAGAGGAAGAGGCAGATGATGGCTGCAGAGGTCCGCACCGCAGGGCTGCTGTTCTGAAAGTGAGATCCAGAAGTGTTGCTCCCCTTTTTATAGGCAGTATAGGTGTCCCTTTGCATCCTCTAGGCATCTTCTACTGCATCCTCTAGGCATCCTGTAGACATCCTTAATATCCGAGATAGGTCCCCTCTGCGAACCTTTTTTCCGTTTTAAATGCTTTGTTTCTGCTAGGCATCTGTTCTGCCATCCGTTCTGCGTCCGTTCCGCTTCTCCCTGCATCCGAGCGGATGCGAGTTGCGCGGATGCGCAGCGGATGCCTAGCGGATATAGAGGTGACGTAACGGATTGCAGAATGATGCAGAATGGATGCGAACACGCGATGCGTAGCGGATGCAGAACAGACGAATTGGATACATTTTCCGCGCAAAAGTTTTGGGCAGCTCAAACTTCTGAGCGGATGAAACCTCAATAAATGGATGCTGGACGGATGAGAGGAAAGCAAAACGGAGGCAGTGAGTACATCGCTTAACCCACGAGCGATGGCAAGCTTTTTTGTCCCTTTTACATCCTCTTTGCATCCGTTGGTGCAATGTGACAGGGGCTTTACTTCTTTCTGAGCTGTTTGCAAAAAACTGTTCTTTTAACTTCCTGATTCATATCTGATTTTGATGCTTGTCCTTTTATCTTCTGTCATGAAAAACTGCTCTTTTGGGTGTTGATGACAAATTTATAACTTGAAAAGGATTGCAACTGATTCTTATTAGGAAATTAAACCAAATAATAATGAGGAGAGGAGATTGGTGATTTTATGTACAGTGAAACTTCAAAATAATGAACCAGCTTGGGGAAGCAGGTATCTGTTACTCTCACATATCTCTTGATCTGAAAATGATATCATTTGCATTGGGTTATTTAATGATATTCTGAAGGAAATGGCCTGTCTTCAAATAACAAAATTTGCAGTGCAGTTCTCCTATTAGGTAATTTATGCCACTTGCACAAACAGCCATAAAATTAACAAAAATGTTCCTGACTTATTCGGAAGTGAATAAGGATTTGGATGAAGAGACTAGTTACTTTGAAAAGGTACTAGTCACAAATTTTGTTCAATTTTTTATTAAAAGACAGCTAAATCAGTGTTTGTCAGGTTTTTTTTAAAAAAAATCCTGCTTTATTTTTATTTTTAAACTTTTAAAATGAAGTACATTTTACATATATCAAGAGTTCATAGATGGGCACAGTTCTGGTTACAACATCCCATTCATTCTGGGATATTACATAGGTACATAGTTACATAATGAGACTGTTTGGTAAAGTGTTTAAGAGACCAGGCTATGAAGCAAAAGTTGTGAGTTCAAGTCCCACCTTAGCCATGAAAGCCAGCTCAGTGATCCAGTCACTCAACTCACTTCACAGGGTTATGGTTGTCAGGAAAATAGAAGGAGAGAGTTGTGTTGGATAAGTTCATTGTGTTGTGTTATTTGTAAAAAATAATAAAAATCAAGATATAAATAAGTTAATTAAATTAAATAAGTTAAGGTATTAGGGAACAAAATAACCCATTTCAGATACAAAACTTTGAATGAAATAGAGAATTACTGTTTAAGCATAAGTTAAACCCTAGTAGCTGTTATGCGTTCATCCATTCTATCATCATGCCTTAGATGAAACATTCAGATTAATAGGCTCTTTGATAAAGAATCCATTGTCCAGAGCTCTTAACACACAAAGATCTCCAGATAACTTACCAGCCACAGTTACTGAAATGATGTTGGTGGTGGTTGTGGGATTTACATGTAAGGGAGGAGGCTGCTAATGCAGAGTCCTGGCTCATGTCCACATTCATCCACAAGACTTTCTTGCTGCAGCTATATACAGAATAAATGCAGTAATTCCAACCTTTAAAACATCAGAGTGGAAGATCCTATCATTATATTCACATTCTGAGCATTCCTAGTCATAAATACCAGAACCATGTTTCTGGTATTCTACCTATGATTCTATGCTTTTGTCTATGGTTCCATGATTCCATCCATGATTCTATGATTTGAATTAATGAGTTAAACATTCCTTGCTTTTTCCATGAATTCATCTTGATAAACCTCCCATGTTTTCAATGCTTGAATATGTCCAGCTGATCATATAACGTGGCTGATATGAGGTTGTGTGCCCTGGATAATTAAAATCTGCTATATTTTTAGAGGATTATTACTTTCATCCAATGTTGATAATATCATGCCAAAAAAGTGTCCTCATTAAAATTTCTAGTCCCTTTTGGAAGTAGGATCTGATTGAGAAATATGAATGGATGGACTAATAGGAGTTAATAAAAATCCTCTGGGTATTTTGTTTGAGGCTGTATTTAAGAAATGAGAGCCAGTTTGGTGTAGTAATTAAGGCAACAAGCTAGAAATTGGGAAAGCATTAGTTCAGCTGGGTGATTTTGAGTCAGTCACTCTTCTCTCAGCCCCAAGAAAGAGACAATGGCAAACCACTTCCAAAACACCTTGCCAAAAAAAAAAGTCAGTTTCCTGGAGTTGAAGGCAAAAATACATATTTAAGAAATAGCAGCTCTTTTCTATTCTATACTAAAACTAGATGGATTTATTAGTTAATCCTTTTGCTCATGGACTCAAGAAATTATGGTAGTTATATAATGCTTTTAATAAAGAAAGTCCTATATGTTTTATTCTTTTTAGAAGGTAAGTGGATTTCTGCAACTCTTGTAGTGATTTATTTTTTAAAAGAACTACATCATTTCATTGTTAGCAATATTTACCTCCCTTTCTTTCAAGTACTTTCCCTTCTAACTCTAAATAGAGCCCTAATGCAGATTCTGTGCCAGTTCAACTTCCCAGCCACCCTTGCTTCTGCCCTGATTTTCATTAACAATTGTCATCTTTGTTTGATAAACAACCAATATTTCTGTTGATCTTCATCATTTAATTTTAAAATGCTGCTGGTGCACATTTCAAAGATCCCACTGCTTTCTGGCTTCCTTTCCTAAGTGGCATGAGTTGTGTGATTAATGGATGTGTTTTCAGTTCTTTATTTATTTGTGTCATTGAAAATAATTTGCTGATAAGGTTGCTTGATTGTGGTTTTCAGCAGGAACTTCCCACTTCATAGCATATCAGAAATAACAAGGTCCATGATAATTTCAGTTGCTGATTCACTTCAGTTTTCTAAAACATTACCATCAATTAAATACATTGGTTTGAATAATAGTATAAACCTGCAAAACTGAATGAGGCACTGACTTCAATGGGTCAGAATTTTAAGCGTGACAAGTGTCTGAATTCAAACCATTCATTTAGTCAACATCTGATGAGCTAAATCCTAAAGGAGACAAAAATGAATGAAGAAAAGTCTGGTTGTTGTCCTCAGTATCATTTGCCTTCCCACTCTATTTATTATACCTTTAATTCTTTAAGTTGTGTATTTCTTGTCTCTCTGCTGGAATGCACAGCTTTTCTGGAAGGCATTATTTTTCTGCAAACCCCAGGATGCAGAAGTAAAACAAAAGCTCTGCAAAACAATGTAGAATGCTGTTTATTGTCCAGAAATGCCAGTTCTTACACACAAAATTGTTTTATATTGCAGGTTCACAGGTGATTACTGTTCAACAAAAGGCAATTTAATGATGGGCATTTCAATCTCACAATCTTTCCGTTTCTCAATACTTTAAAATGCAGCTTACATTGAAATGTACTTTATTTTCATTTCATCTTCATCTTTAAGGATAAATAAAGTTTGTCCATTCATCACAAAATCTTACATACTGCTTATTTCCACAGATTCCACTGTACGTTAGTTTTACAAAAAATATGCAAATCAAAGGAGCTGTACCACATTATTTTAACCAGCCATCCTTTCACACATTTAGAATAAAAGCTGCTCTTTTATTCTTTCTTTCTGCCTCAAATTGCTATGTCTCATCTTTTAGCTTCCATCAACTGCGCTAATGAAGCTTTCTTAGTCCTCACCTTCACAAAAATAACATTTAACAAATCAATAGCATTTTCACATATGCACATGATTGTTGCTCTTTTTACAGTCCTTTCTTTCTCAAGCAGGTATGTGATGATCAGCAGCAAAGAAAAATCAATATGAAAATGAATGCATTGAAAAGTTCTTCAGTTGTCACAGTGCCATACTATCATTACATTCCAGACATTATTATGGAATGACATGTATGTGATTGTGGCAAGCTGGTTGGTTTTTTTGTTTTTTTCATTTGGATGCTTTTCCAAATATGCCCATGGGAATATATTGCTATATTGTGTGGAATTGCCAAGGACAAAATGAAAGATGATCAGTTTTAACCACCCTGGCCCTGAAAGTTTGACAATAACAATAATAAACAAGAGAACATTGGAAGCTCAATGAGGATGTAGGTATGTTTCTAGCACAAAGACAAAATTCTACCATAATAGTTGACTGAGCTAAAGACCCAGGAAGCAAGATTTCCCTCCAATAGGAAATAGATCAGCTCCATGGATTGTACAATCAAAGGAGTCAAAGAAACCTGATCCTTCTCAGCTGAGATAGGATAATAATATTTGTTTTTCTCATTTGGTTGTTGTGTCATTGTTAGGGTTTGTTTTGTCAATTCTTTTGCTTGTGGAGGGTCTCCCCCTCACCTTTTGTTTGTGTTTGGGAGTCTCCCCTTCCCCTTTTGAGGGGTCTCCCCCCTCTCTGGTTTGGTTATTTTTGCTTAATGTTTGCAGCAATTCTTTTATTTGCAGAGGTTCTCCCCCCTCTCTGGTTGGGTTGTTTTTGTGAGAAGTTGGCAGAGGGTCTCCCCCTCCTTCTTCCTGATTGTTTATGTTTCGCAGTGTGGTCCTTGATCTGATTTGGTCTATGTGTCTCCTCCAGCTCCTCCCGTCCTCTGTGTCTACCCTGTATGACTGGGGCCCTGTTATTTGGGTTATTTTTGCCAGTATCCACAATGGTTCCCCCGTGAGGTTCTTTGCATATACTAGGTCCCCTGTTTTGAATGCGTGGCACTTACTGGAAGAGTCTGTTGGCTTTTCTGAGCTATATGTGGGGTGTAGTCTGTCTAGGTTTGATCTTAGTTTCCTTCCCATTAATAATTCTGCTCGGCTTTTATTTGTTATGGTGTTGGGTGCAGTGTGTTGTATACTTAATAGTTTGTCTATCTCCAGGTCCCAATAGTATTTGTGCACAATAGTATTTGTGTAGTATTTCCAATAGTATTTGTGTAGTACACAATAGTATTTGTGTAGTATTTCCTTTGTGTAACAGACCATGCATTCCGCCCATTTGTTCGTAGCCAGATGTCCCGGCGTTGTTAGTGCATGACTTATCCCTTGTCCTGCCAGGAACCCCTCAAATGTTATTACTGTGAATTGTGGTCTGTTGTCAGATACAACTAAATCAGGCAATCCATGTGTCGTAAAAATTTTCCTTAGTTGTCTAATAACAGTTTCTGTTGTGGTTGAGTGCATGATGCTCACCTCCAGCCAATTTGAGGAAGTATTTACGACTATTAAGAATGTGTGTCCTTTAGTTGGTCCTGCAAAATCAATGTGTATTCTAGACCATGGTCCCCTGGGTGTTTCCATTCGTGTAGAGGTGTAGAAGGAGGTGTAGGTCTAGATACCTGGCATCATTTGCACGTTGCTACCCATTCTCCTATGTCTTTATCCATCCCTGGCCACCATACATAACTCCTAGCCAGGGACTTCA
>BHFT01063106.1:0-13426 GCA_004320025.1 Laticauda laticaudata | reverse complement strand
CCATAGGTATACAAACAGCTTGCTGTGTGGTTTACAAATTATTTTGTGCATCCAGTTTCGTAGCTCTTCAATTACAGTTACATTACATAGAAGCTCAATATTATCAACTCCAGAAATGAAGTACCTTAGTATCCATTAATCAATCTTAATTCATTTTGACTATATATTTTAAATTCATGCGTATTTTAGCGACGGTAACCATACTTTAACTTAATTTATTTTATAACAATTCATATTAATGCATCCACAAATCTATCGCTTAATCTCATTTTGTAGGTATAACAAAGCAAGTCCCACTCTTTATATATTGTTATTTTCTAAAAAACCTAAGCATTTAAGGGCCTAACAATAGGCCGACGGATAAAAAGTCATGTAAAATTACCACAGGACGAGAAAATTCATCCATTATTATCCGCTCTCAAAAGTGCCCCGAATTTGCATAAACAGAGCGGACGAACAACAGAACAGGAACGACGGGGGGAGCGACGTAGCCAGATTGTAAAGCGGATGCTTCACGAAGCCTAGCGGTATGGCACAACCGCAGGCTTCCGGGGGAGCACAGCGAGCCAGACGCGCAGCGAAGGAACGGATGCAAGAAGCGGATGCAAGCGTCTTACAGCCGGATGCTCACAGAAGCCTTAGCGGATGCAAGCATTCACATGCGCATGCGGGGAGGATCGCATTCAATCAGCCCCGTGATATAATAAGGGATGCAGGCTTCGCAGCAAGGTCACCATTCAGAGGAAAGACTGCGCCAGACACAGCTCCAGCCAACAACACATCGGGGGAAGAAAGAAGGAAGCCTGTGCATCTGCTGCCGAGCCCTGGCAAAAAGGACAGGGCCACTACCCACCCCTGGCCCTGAACTCTGCTCTGCTGGGGGTCTTCTCTGCGTGCTCGGCTGGACTCCTTCCTGGTGCTGGTGCTTCTGCTCGGCGGCTGCTTCCTGGTGCTGGGGCTTCTGCTGGTGCTTACTCTGGCTGGCGCTGCTCCTGTGCTGTCTCCTCCGCGATGGCTCTGTTGGTTTTATTTTGGTTTTTTTGTTTTGTGCGCCGGGCGGGGGTCAATTTGCGGCTGGTTTTCTTTCCTGGGTGTCACCTGTGGGGTTCTGGGAGTTGGATCTATAGTCTTAAATTGTCAAAAGTTTTGGAAACCCCTGTTAAAGCCTTCTTTTAAAAACTTTTAAGGCACGACCGCTCCTAGTAGACCTGCAAAGATAGTTTGATGTTTTTATGTTTTGTTTGTTCATGTTTGTTTTTTAAAAACCAATAAAATTTATTAAAAAAATAAAACTAAGTACTTTGCCTCTTTCCTCCTTTCTTCAGTCAAGAGACTCAATATTAATTGGAACATAGAATGCAAATTAACCAATAATTCCAGGCTCAGAAATAATGACAAGGCATTCTATTTTCAAAAAAATTGTAAATAGCAAGAATCTGTGTACAGATTGGTTTGTTGCTCCAAACAGATCACATTTATTTATTGGGATGTTTCGCATATCATAAGTTCAAAACGAATACTGTTATGGTGTAGAGACAGGCAAGAAATATGCCATTGTGCATGGTCAGTTGGGCTGTAGTCATCCCAGAGAGAATTAATATAATGTGCTTTACAAGAACTGCTATTGAAGAACAGTTAGATGTTGCAATTGTTGCAGAAGGTGATGATGTGCATAATTATGTGCATATCTTGATATGCACATGTTGCATCTTTTCTATGTGAGCTGCACTGGCTCCATATATACTTCTGTGTACAATTCAGTGTGCTAGTTGTCATCTATCAAAGCCTTCATGGTATGTCAGGCAGCAGGGTTTCCTTTCTCCAGTTGTTTCTGTCTGTTCCATGAACCTGACAGGAGGGCCATGCTCCACGTCCCATTAACTGGAGAAGTGGGACCCAGGAAGCAAGACTTTTCTATTGCCTGCTCTGTGGAACATCATCATGTATAGAATATCATGAAAATAGAATGAGCTATACCCAAACACAGATAAATTATGTTTTCTGATCTCATTAATAACCAGAAGATATTACCATATTTCTGTGGCTAAAAGTAAGTTGAATAGGATACAGTTTTATTGTTGTAGATGTATACATTATACATACATTTAGAAAATAATTATGGCACCAGGTCATTGACCTAGTATGTTTATCACTCTTTATAGTGGGCTTACAATTTGGGCAGAACTGTCTGGGGATGCTGATTGCATAAACTTTCCTATGGCAGGAGGAATAGCAGCTGTAGTTGCACAAACTTAGATGCTTGCTTATATTATGATTCCAATGTTGATACCATTTGCTGCATGTTCCTGGGCTACCCTGAAGCCCACCAACAACTGTGATTCAAAGACAGTAGTTCTAGAATTAACTTGGCAATCTAGTTTGTTTGTTTTTTGGAAGGCTATCACAAATAAACCTTAAATGAACTGGATCCAGTCGCTTTAAATTCTGCTTTCATCATACAGTGTGGAATTACATCAGTGGTGGATTCAAATTTTTTTACTACTGGTTCTGTGGGTGTGGCTTGGTGGGCATGGCAGGGAAAGGATACTATAATATCTCCAGTCAGAGGTGGTATTTGCCGGTTCTCCAAACTACTCAAAATTTCTGCAACCGGTTCTCCAGAACTGGTCAGAACCTGCTGAATACCACCTCTGAATTACATATTGCAGTGCCTGGAAAGCAGAACTTCATAAAGGTCATCAGTTAGTTGCTGTTTCAGTCAAATGCTAGCCTTCCTAGAAAAGGAAAAGGTATTCCTTGATCTCTATCCACTATATGACTAAACTCTCCAGTTGCTTGTTTTTAAAAATTCCTAGTGATTCTATAATGCTAATTGTGGAAACTTCTCATGAAGGTAGGGAGAGTTATATATTTGTTTTTTCCCACCAATTTAATAAAGTTCCTACATGTGCATAATATTACTTTTATAAATAAATTTCCTGATATATATTATCATTTAATCATCGAAGAAACATATGGTACCAGTTATTTTAGATTTTATTTTAATGATTTTTTTTTCATTTTCTTGAGTTGCTCAAATACTAACAATGCATCATTAAAATACCCTGTTCATGATAATGTTCAGTCTGTCTTAGAATTAAAATCCTCATTATTTGAGGAATTACATTTAATTCTTTCTAACTTCCTAATGGCCAATGATCAGCCTAGTATCATCAGATTTAATTTCCTCAGAGAATAAGAAATATAAATAAGTATGGAGAATTCCTGGTGAACAGTCTCAATGATATCATTACTTAAGCGGAATGGGCTGAGCTGATGAACTGACTTTTTCCTCAATCTTGAGCAGATTTGACACCCTTCAATTGCACAAAAAAGAAATCTGCTTGCATAATCTTGGATTTAATCCAAACCTGGATTTTCCAATTTAAAAAAAATGAAGGTGAAAAATATTGCTAATTCCTTCTTTACCTTGAATGTATCTCCACAAAGTTGCTTCATTCATTTAAAGCAATGCAAGAAACTGCAGGCTGAGAAGTGAATACATAAAAAAGTTGTCTGTTTACCTATTCTTCCAAGGGAGGCCATAGTTTTTTCTATGGGTGATAGAACACTTCTGAATCCATTTAAGCTATTTTTCTATTCAGTAGGCTTTTGTGATCTTGTTGCCAGGGATTCTGATCATCCTCAATATTGCTTATAACTTCCAATATGGAAATGGAGATTACTAGGTTATGTCTTCCCTGGTTCATTAGTTCTTTTCTGTTCTGTTTTATTTGTACAATATTTAGAAGAGAGATTTCTCTCAAATGTGAATTAAATGGGAGTTATTTTTCAGAATAGTTATGGAAAATAAATTACTGCTGTGGAAATGGAAAATACCTAAAATTGAAGATTAGCCTAAAAAGTTAAATCTACTATAGTTCAAAAGTAGTGGTGAATTTTAACTTTTTAAAAACAACATTTTGCCCTTCCCTTCCCTTTTCCATATATCCATATGAGGAAAAATTACTTTTATAAATTCCAGTATTTCACAGGAAACCATTATTAATCTGAGTTATTAACTTAGTAGTGCTCTATCTCTTCCATTGTTTGACTTCTGAGTGGTGACAATACACATGCACATGATTTAGAGAAAACATCTGTCATCTGAAACTGAGTTCAGAAACTGAGATTCCTAGCCTGACAAATTGAGGAAGATGGGCATTGTATAGATTTTTGTATCTATAATATAAATTGTTTCCTTTCTTTTTGGGGGAGGCATCATAAATTCAAGGCTAATCCTTATTTTTGAGTAAATATTGTGAAATCTTTGCTTCTGCTTGAGGGAACTCTTTGGGAGAAGACATGTTACAGATGTTTGCCTTGGCCATCTGAATTGGAGGAAGAAGTTAACCCTATCCTGTTACCCTCCTACCTCTTATATATTTTCGCCCTTGACTCCAGTTTTCCATTTTTGTAGGCTGGGAATACCACAGCTTTTCAGTTTGTTAATAATTAACAATGGAGAGCAGAACAACACTGTCATTGTAGCATAGAAAAAGAAGATCTAGGAGGGAATTCCTCTGTGCAATATTACAATTCTGTTTACACTGCAGTAATTTACAGGATGAATATCCTTCAGGACTCTTGATGCCTTGATTGAAAAGCCAGTGTACATTTGTCATATACACATACTTATTATTAATTTATGTAATCTTCACATTTACTTCCATAATTGGTTATATTTTTACTAAGATTAATCAAAATTTCAAAGGATGCACAAGTTTTTTTTACCTTCTTCAGCCTCAGCCATGATATATCATTGCTATCCTCATTTTATATATGAAAAATAATGGATTGTGTTAGACTCTGAAAACAGATCACCTGTTTCTTTATGCACTAAATTAAGTGCATGTTTAAGTTAGCAGTGAGGTCTCATCTCACTCTGGGTTTTTGATGAGGAAACTATTTCCTCTCAACAGTATTTTAATGAATCCCTTCTGCCTGTATCCAGTATATTGGAATGTACATGGTGTTTTTTTTTTTTCAAATTTGGAAAACTAATTCATGACTACTTATTTTCCTAAGTCACCTCTTGCTGACACAGGCATTTGGGAGAATTAGCCTCATGCTGACATAAGAGAACTTTCTTCAGAATAGTAATAAGCATGGAGCTCATCAAACTTCCCAACCCCTTAGAAATATGTATTATTTATATTCAGTCTTTCCTAATTTGCAATGATAACATAAAAAGTAGCAGTAGAAAAAAAGGAGGGAATAAAACCAAGAAAACATTATTTGAAAATCCAAAAACAGTTTAATCCTAACTCCCTCAGGTAGCAGTTTATAGCCCAAATAACTTTATAACTACCGTGTTTCTCCAACAATACGGCCTCCACCAATAGGAAGCTCCACGATATTTTATTGGCATAAAATCAAATTAAGTCCCTCCCCCCAAATTAAGGTCCATATTAAACATGCAAAATAGGGGGGGAATGGCAGGGGGGGCTTGCATTTAGGAAGTACTTGCATGCCCGCATATGGTGCTGCCTGCGTTGGTGGGGTACTTCATACCAGGAGACTTTCCGCCACCGTTGCTTTCCCTTTTCCCTTGCTGCCGTGGCGTTAGAGGAATGCTGCGGCGTTTGGCACAGCCATGTGTGGCCAGTCAGGGCTCCTCCCTGCAACCGGAGCCCTGAGGAGACACTTGGCTTCAGGCGCTCCCATCGCCGCCTTCCAAGGGAAGGTGCTTGCCCGAGAGGATCTCTCCTTCTCTCTCTCTCTCTCCCTGCAAGGTCAACATCTGTGCTGCGGTTGAGGAGGAGGAGGCTGCAGCCGTTTCCTTCTGCTTGCTGAGAGGTGAGGAAGCTGCAGCTTTGCAGAGCAAGCGAAGCGCTGCTCGCCCGGGTGAGATTTGGGAGCGAGGGGCAGGAGGAGGTATGCACGCACCCATGGCTCGCTTTCCTGGCTCTGCCCAGCCCACACAGTTCTGGTGCGGCCCTGGCAGGATGAGCGGAGGGTCCGGTGGGGAGGCGCTCACTGCCTTGGTGAGAGGTCTGCCGCCGGGAAGGAGGGCCTGCCTGTCAGCTTAGCCTGGGGCGCCCAGCGCAGCCATGCCGGGGGGGGGATTCGGTCTAGCCATTTTTTCGGGGGTCAAAAAAACATAAGGCCCGGCCTTATAATGTGAGAAACACGGTAGAAAACGTTTATTTTCTTCTGTTTTTTTCATATCCCATTGAAAAAAGGCAACATCAATTACACCAATCAAGTTCAGTGGTGGATAACTTAATTTAGTTTCATAGTTTTGTTGAAGAATCTTTCTAGCTCTCCTATTTTAGGACTCTTTTTCTAAAGAATTTTCATTGCCGTTCATTTGAAAATACCTTGTTAGCTTTCCTCAAAATTATTGAATTTGCTAGCTGGTCTAAAATAATATGGAGCAAAATAGCAAACAGCATAGCCTAATAATTAGTTATGTGGATGCAAATATCATAAGAAATCATTGAAAGCTGGTTCTATAGGTCATTACTTTGTGTGATCTGCATCAGTGTTTATTCCAAGTCTGGTTTTGGGGGATCTGTGCTGGACCAGCAACCCTCTGTGACAATTATTGGCCAATTCTATGTAGAAATACTGTATTATCTGATAGCAATATAATAACATTTCTTCTTGGAATCATTGTCATTGATCGATGCCGTTTGTAATGTTTCTCATTGTGCACATCCTGATAATAGCATGAACATGGCTCATAGAAGAAGAATGGAACATCCTATCTCACACCCAATGCCTGAAGGCAGGATCCTTCTTATTATTAGTCCCCAAGTCCATGATTTGGTACTTTGTACCACTGAATTTTAAATAGAAAAAGAACAGTTACAGAAATCCTTCATATTGAGCTTCATATTGAGCACAAATCATGAATTACTAAATTCATAGTTGATTTTCACTTCTCATCAAGGGTTTAATAATACAGACATAGAAAGTTCCAAATAGAGAAATTGTTGTTTTATTTAAAATTATGTCCTTCCATATTTTTGTTTCAAAGATGATGATAAAGTTTATCCATTTCCTTTTTAAATAGAATGGCTGCATAAATGGAAGCCCAGTAGTGAGCAACTTTCAGATATTCAGCTGGCCTTTTGTGTTCTGTAAACAAGTTTAAATGTGTATATGTTTTTTTCTGCCTAAGTGTGGGAAGAGAGAGAATATTTTGCAAGTCTGTGGGTTGCCCTTGGAACAAAAAGATCTCATGGAAAATTGTGCTGCAATATTTTAAATTCGGTCACGCTGTCTTAATCTGGAATAAAAGTAAAGAGAAGCTATTTAAGTAGTAAATCTATTTCGTTCCTTGATTAAGGTTACTTGATATAATGTGTGTATGAACCTTTTGAAAAAAGAAACTCTACTCAGTTAATTCGGTTCTGGTATTATTATTATAATTAGTTTTATATCATTTCAAATTCTATATTTAAGAAGTTCCCAACTTTTGGAATAGAGAGCACATATGAAATTTTGAGGACTGTGAGGGAGGTTGCAGCAGAATGGATCACCAAAATGGAAGCAGTCAATCACATATATGCATTTACCAGAAGGAAAACTGATGAGTTTGCTCTTCACAGACTTAAGTTGCCTCCCTGAATTCTCCCCAGTAGCCAAGTTTATCTTTGTCTTTTGCTTGGGCAGGCAGGTTTCTGTGACATTTGCAGACCTAAACACAAAAGTGTGGTGCAACCTCCTCCGCTTCCCCTGCTCCTAAAAATGCCTCTTGAAATTGTGTAGGGTTGAAACTGTGTAAGGCCCATTGGCAGTGACAGAATTACAGATTATGTTGAAGGTTGGTGCTCTGTATAGTGCAAGGGTGGGCAACTATGGCCCCTTTACGACCTGTGGACTTCAACTCCCAGGATTCCTGAGCCAGCCTGGCTCAGAAATTCTGGGAGTTGAAGTCCATAGGTCATAAAGGGGCCATAGTTGCCCAGCCCCATCTTAGTAATATGCTAGCTGCTCTAAATAAATAAATCATGAAAGCAATCAGGTGGGACACAAAGCCAAGAGAAATTGTTTAAACTATTAACACTGCTGGGTGCTGGCTTGTGATCCAAGCACAGTTTGAAGCAGAACAAGACTCTGCCCCTGTGAATTATAAGGAGTGTGCAAATACTAAAATATCTTTAAGACATTGCATGAGTGAACAATAAAGCCGAGGTAAAAGAAATACAATATGTATCCACTGCTTGGAGCTACAGTACAGATTTTCTAAAGGATTAATACTGTAGAGAGGTTCTTCAACTGATCTGTACATTTTCAGGATGGACTGAGCCATGGGGAACATTTAATCTTTCTTATTGGAGATTTAAGAGATGAGTTGAGAGCAGAAAGGGGAACAGCTGGAAAATATACTCTCTTGGGAACATGTGAAGGACAATACTTAAATATGGAATTTGAAGGCTACCAATGACCAATTTCCTCTTGATGCTTTTATGGGTCTTAGATAAGGAAAAGAGAAATCATCTTCATTTATCAAAAAAAAAGTTTGAAACCTTCCCAGGAGAATCTTCTCCAAGCTACATTTGGCATATACTTAGTCATTCAAACATCAGACTCTTTGTGTCATGGACATAAGCCTTCTGGGTCAGAAAGGAAAAGATAAGCCCAAGCTAGCTGTATGGCCATAAAAGCAGGAAATGTATTGAATGCCTGCTGGGAGCTGTGTTTGGCTTGGTGGCTACAAGCTAGGCAGGTGGAACTTAGGATGCTTTTGCCATAGAATTCTCCAAAGAACCTGGGTGCCTGAGGGTAGAAAGGAGCAGAATATTTTGAGTTTATCACACCCTCTTGCTATCACGCTCTGATCTGCATGGAACCGTCTCTGAGCAACTGCGGTGCCTATGGAATGCATTACTCATATGCTGTCTAGATCACCTGTACAAAACATGCCTTTCCTTTGCCAGTTAATTTTCCTCCCAGCCATGATGCATGCTTCTTCCATGAACAGATCTTTAGATAAAGGCTTTCAGATCGCACTGAAAAGTTTTCTGTATTGATAGGCAGTTTTTGAAGAAAGAGATTAAGCTGATGAATCTCATTCCCCCACTATGTCTCCTATTTAAATCAGACCAAATCTCTGTGGCTGGCCTTTTTGAGGAAAAGAAATTACATTAGGGAATTCCAATTATGGCACTTTACTGAAATATACAGTTTGGCTGTAAGGAGCCAACAGAAAGAATTAAACATCTGTTCAAAAGGCCCAAAGTATAGATGGGTGCCTGATTGAAAAAATGCCTTTTCAAGCTTTGTTTGAAAAGGCGGATCTTTTGTTCTGTTGTCTTAACTTTTGGATCTTGTGTAACCTCTGGATTATTATATTTTATTGCTTTTTTCTTGGCTTAAATCTAATATGGGTTTTGACTTAGGTCTGGAGTAGAAAAAAGTGCACTGCACACATGTTGGAATATCAAGTGAGGTTATATCAGGTAATACAATCTAATACTGTTAAAATGTTCATGAATCAGCAGCCTCTAATCATGCTTTAAGTAAAATAACCAAATGTTTGTAATGTTAATGGTGTGTTTTAATTTTCTTTTAATAATGATCTCTTGAAATGGTTTTGCAATGGAAACTAGATCTCAATAGACCACAATACTGTTCACAGTAATCCTCATTTAGTAGCCACAGTTGGGACCAGCAACACCATTGCTAAGCAAAGTAGTTGCTAAATGAGTAATTACAAGACCACAGCTGTGATTTCTGATTCAAGATTGACAAGACTATTCAGTTTCACATCTTTGTTTTTTTCTTGCCTTCTAACCATTCACCCTGGCACTGGGATAATTAGCAAAAAGGGAATTGGTATTTGTATTTACTTTCATTGTAGAGGAAGAGATTATAAGACACTAAGCAGGAACACACATTGAAAGTAATGCACTGTTGCTGGCTGTTTGCCTAGCCCACTCCCTCATTCCATGCTTCCAGTCAGATAGGAGACAGAGAAAAATGGTGTGAAACTGGTTAAAGTCTTCTCAGGTACAGGTAGCAGCTGCTAGCCAGCTAATTAAGGTCACAAAGCTGAGCTACTTAACTTGACACTTTTTAGGGAGGGAGAAAATCAGCTCAAGTGAGCTTGTCTAAGCAATCTCTATGCTGGGGTGGGGAGAAAGAAACAAAAACAGTTCTGGCACAGGACATAAGCAAACACATAACCGAGAGACTGAAGAGGTAAATGTGTGCCTTGATCACAAAATTATTTTTTCAGCCCATCTTAACTCTGAATAGCAGCTGCATGAAGCAATCAATAAATGAGGTTTACCTGTATAACCACTTTAAGTTGATAGTCCTGCTGTGCTGATAACACATACTTTTGGCCAAGGCAAAAAGTTTCATTTTTTTGAATGCAGACACAGAGCAATGAATGAATGAGCAAGAAGGAAGGTAGAAGGGCAGTTCTTTGCAGCTCTATCTCTCCATTAAGTAGCGGCTCGGCTTGATTACTCTTTGCCTTCTGATTGAGAAGCACCTAGTGCTCCCTAGTCAATGGAAAAGGACAGAGGATGATTTCATTCATCCACTTAGACATATCCATTTTAAACACTTTTGGTAAAGATGTCACAATATTTATTTACCAGAACTACAGTGATGTACAACATTCAGATTAACTAAAATTATAATTAAATAGTATGACACACAAATTAATAAAAAAACATTTCTGATGTTTCAATGATTCTATACTGATCAATCTCCAAAGCCATTCTGGAAATGAAAGGTTTTGAAAATAAGAGCTCCATCATCTCATATGGGAAGGGATCCTCAACAGGTCTTCTCAATTCATCTGAACTTGGTAGGCTGAATCTCTCTGGGAAAGCTGCTCACTTCGGGTATTATCCCACATCATTGTAGTTGTGCTTTTAAAGTTGTACCAATGTTTTGGCAGAATCTCATCTGCCATCATCAGGCTTCTGTACTGAGTTCGTCTGTGATAGCCTGACTCACAGATGAACACAATACAAAAGCCTGATGATTGCAGATGAGATTCTGCAGAAACATTGCTACAACTTTAAAAGCACAACTACAACGATGTGGGAAAATACCCGAACAAAGCTGAACAGCTTATATGTAAGTACCCGCGAAAATTTAAGAAAACAAATACATATACATATATACACACACACATCCAAAATTCAGGACCAAAACGACCTTCAGTCAAGCTTAGTATCTAAGGTCAACATTATTTGTTATTTTGGTGATCTTGTGGTTTGGGGATTCTTTTTCTTGATTGTACTCCAGTCTCAAGAAATGACTGCACTGTCTCTAGTTTAGTAGATGATGAAGGGATTGTGAAAACAGCATTATTGATAGAAGGACTTTATGAGACTGAACTTCTAATGTCAATTGTGGCTCCTTTAGTTTTGTCCTCAGTTGCTTTGTTAAATATGCAAAATGGGAAGAGCTAGTGGAATGACAAAATAAGCATTTCCCCCTCTTTTTTTTACTCTATTGAGACTGTCTAACAGAAGATAGTTTGGCTGCTAGGTGATTTTTGTTTCAGTTTAGGACTTTCTTGTCCTAACTGGAGTTGAGAGAATTATTATTATTTTGCAATTGTGGCTCATTAACAATCTTTGTTGGAGGGAGCCAAGGTTGCTTATTAAATGAGAGCTTAATGTTCTTGCATCATGTGCCTGGATGCTCTCCTAAGTTTTTCCCAGCCTCTAGGCATTCTTGGCATTTGTGGCACTTTTGTTTGAGTTCGTGTTGCACCTTTCGATGATTGTAAACTGCATGATGCAATCTGACAATATCAATGTAATCGGATAGTGTTTGAAGCAAGGACCCCAGTTTGATGCCATCTCCCAGCTGGATTGGCCTGCTGTTGCCCACAGTCACTGGGGATGCTGGGAGTTCAGTTCAGTATATTTGGAAGGCATTACATTCTGTGACATAGTGTGTTGTTGAAATAAAATATTCTGGTAAGTAATGTGCTGTCAACAACAACAACAATAATAATAATAAAAACAGAATTCAAGAAAGTGTAGATCAGTAAGGCCACTGAATATGGCTTTTAGGTTCTCTATTTAAAAGGAACCCAGAAATATTTTCAGGGGGGAAAAGTTGAAGCAAAATTAATTAATGCTAGGTTGAAACAGAAGTGATTATATTTTTATGTACTGCTCACCCTGAGAATACCTCTGAGAGATATCCTACCTCTTTTTTCTTTTGCAAAAAGAAGAAGAAAAGAAAAAATATTCCTTGTGTAAAAAATGAGCTTTTGATTCTGGTGTATTAAAATAATTAAAATATAGTATATTTGGCTTATTTCAGAAGCTTGATCAAACTATGGCTGTGTAATATTCTCTTAGATCTGGAACCTTGCAAGGTTCTGATCTTGCTGTACTGTAGATTTCATTCTGCAGCTTATTAATCAGAGACCTTTGCAAGGAGTTGTACTTGGATTCAACTCCTTCTATAAAAAGGTAAAGGTTTCCCCTGTCCAGTCATGTCCAACTCTAGGGAGCAGTGCTCATTTCTGATTCTAGCTGAGGTAGCTAGCATTATCTGAAAGTGTTTCTGTGGTCATGTGGTTGGCATGATATACACTGAGGTGCACGGAATGCTGTTACTTTCTTGCCGTAGTGATACCTATTTATCTACTTGCATTTGCATGCTTTTGAATTAGATTGGTAAGAGCTGAAGCAAGAATGGCAGCTCACTGCTTCTGTACCAAGAAATTAATTCTTTCACAGCAGTGGCATAGCCCAGTTTTTTACAGCAGGAAAGACCACGAGGAGAGATCCATTTCAGATATGGAAAAATGGAGTATTCCATATGAGTGTGTTTAGTAGCTGAGTAGACACATAATGTACAATTCACAGTAATTTAGAAATGCCAGAGAAATGACATGATCACAGTACACAATATCTTCTGAGTCTCTTCTAACTAACAAAAGGATGTCAAAGGCTCTGAAAATACAGAAAGGCTGATCCTGTGCTCTCTGCACTTATGGAAGAGTTTTTTGACACAGAATATCTTGGGTGAACTCAGTGGTGGGATTCAATTTTTTTTTTTTACTACCAGTTCTGTGGGCGTGGCTTGATGGGCATGGCAGGGGAAGGATACTGTAAAATCTCCAGTCAGANCCAGTTCTGTGGGCGTGGCTTGATGGGCATGGCAGGGGAAGGATACTGTAAAATCTCCAGTCAGAGGTGGTATTTGCAGGTTCTATGAACTACTCAAAATTTCTGCTACCAGTTCTCCAGAACTAGTCAGAACCTGCTAAATATCACCTTTGGGTGAACTGTACGGTTTATGTATTTATTTCATCATACAATATTTATAAGGACATCCATCTCATAGATTTAAGGGCCTGTCATATTGGCCGACGGATGCAAAACGTTTGTAAAAAGGACACAGCGAATGAGCAAAATGTTCCATCCATTGTTATCCGCTCTCAAAAGTGCCCCGAATTTGCATAACCAGAGCGGACAACAACGGA
>BHFT01063105.1:0-63068 GCA_004320025.1 Laticauda laticaudata | reverse complement strand
TGGTGATAGGATTGGTAGGTTGGTGTAGCGTGGTAGAAGGATTCGCAGGTAAACAGATACCTGACAGGGGCTGCGACATGAACGCTCCTTCTATGGCCCCCTAACATTTGATGACCAGTGATATACTGCTTCTGAAAGCCATGAGAAATTCCCAAGTGACAATTGTCACACCTCATCTTCTGCCCCAGAATCTTATTGATGCACACTTGAAACCTAGCTGGGCATATCTCTGAAAGTGTTTTGCCAGCTACTGGACCCAGCTAGATGTTGATGATATGTGACAGGTTAATCCTAACCAATCATTAGATCACTAAGGAGGGAGGCCTTATTATAGACTAATCTGGCACTTAGAAATAGCAGCTAGAAGTCAGGGTCATTGAAGGTGTGCTGACAGGGTATTGACTCTGAGATCAAGGAGCTAGAATGGAAAATCAGTATAAGACAGCAGTCCCACTTCCCCCAGAATGGCCTACTCCCTGTCTTCCGCGATATGTACCAATGCCTGTCACCACAATTATATTATGGCCTGCCTCCATCCCAGCCTATAATAGCAGCCCCATACCATATCCAAATCTCTAAAGATCCAAGATGGAAAACCTCAATTGTCCTCTTTAACCAGGTCTGAAAGGAGAAGCTGAGCACCCTAAGGTACTTTAGTTCATAAGATCTCTGTGCCAGGATTCCCAGCCATGACCACCCCACTCACTGTAATATACACTAAACAGTACATTCAGACAGAGTCTCTTTGGGTAATAAGATGGACAGCATATTAATTAAATAGAACATACTAATAATATTTTGTTCTGTTTACAATGTAGGAGTTCTTATAGTTATGGGCAGTATGTTATATAGGAGTGAAACTTTAAACTGTGAAACTTAAGACACTAAGATGTCACATTTCACGTAGAATTTTGTCAAAAGCTTCAGAGATAAGTCATCACTGCTGATTTCACTACATGTGAAGATTCATATGACTTCATTAACATAATAATTTACTTTTCTTTGCTTATTTTCTTCTGTTTCCCACTTAAACTTAACAACAAATAAAATAAAATTTTTAGAGTTTGGATGATGAATCTACAAGGCACATGTAGCTTACTATCCCCACCATTCTTCATTGTCATCGAGGGAATTTATTTGGCAGCAGAATGTCCCATGTGGGCCTTTGCTATACAAAGAAGTAGAAGAAAAATAAATGTAGAACTATATCTCTTGAAGTTTAGGCGAGGGAATGAAGGCTAACACCCTCAAATGTTACCCATATCAGGAACAGATATAAATAGTATCCTGCCAATTATCACCTTAATGATTTTTGTAATTTTGGTATTTGTTTTATGACTACATGTTTAATTATATCTCAAAATGGAATAGTCTCTGCTATTTTATTATCACAACCTATTTAACCTTATTTCCCAAGCTGTTAAGACAACTTAGTGTAATGTTCAATTAATTTTAGATTATGCCTAATTACTTACTGACATGACTTATAAATGATGCATTAATACAAGAGAATGCTTTGGGCGACTGTAATAGTTTTTCAGACTTTTTCAGAAACAACATGTAAATTGAAAGATAGGAAGGGATTAATTATAAAATGTGTCCAAGTGATAAAGTGTAGAATTCTAAATGTTAATGAATTAGAAACAAAGCAAGAAATGTAAATCAAAGAATTTAACATGATAAACATGTGCTTTTCTATCATTAGATTTCTTCAGGTCTGCTTTTAAATTTTCAGGTTAATTGATGACCTCTTAAAATTCCACTGGATTGCATGAATGAGAATTCAGATGACAGCAATAGTTGTATTTGTAAATTGTAAATTACAGGTAGTCTTTGACATGTGTGACTGTAATGCAATCTGCTCATGTTGTGACAGTCACAAAATGGGTCATCATGTGACCAACCTTATTTAATGACCTCTTGTGGCAGTTGTTAAGTGAGTCACTATGGTCATTAAGTGAACATAGTGGTCTTTAAACAAAGCCATTGTTTGCTATGGGGCATTTTAATCAAAAACCAGAAATAAACTCACATTTTTGGCAAAGTGTAAATTGTGGTAACATCGTTGTCATCAATGTGGGCTGGCTGCTGAGCAACCAAAATGTGGCCACATGACCAAGGACAGGTCAGAACTTCAGAACTGAACTGTAAATACCTTTGGGGAAGGGCTTCTGTTGTTACTATGAACAGTCACTGAGTAGCTCGTAAGTCGAGGAGTACCTGTATTTTTTTCATAATTTGATAGTCTGTTATGTCCAGTTCAATTTTCAAAAAGATAAGAACAATATCCCGAAAAACAGTGTTGGGTTCAAAATGAAGAATGTTAAATTTGATCTGTTCATCTTCTTCCTCACCCTCCTTTCTCTTTTTTTTGTCATCTTTGTAAATATTACATACACATAGCCCTGTCTTAATTGTATTCCAACAAATAATAATAATGTATTGACATAGGATGTGGTTAAAAAAAAGAAGCAGAGGAATTTAAATGATTTTGTTTCTGGGCCTTGTGATTTCCATGTTTCAATACTCTGGGAAAAAATAAAAATAAAATCAAATAAAAAGGATCTGTAAACCCAAGGTAAAAGGCATTTTGTTGAGCCTATATAACAGGAAAATTTTGTGAGTTATGATAGACAATTCGTTATGACTTATCACACTGCGTTCCTTGACTTGGAGGTTGCCCAAACACAACTAAGTTAACATAGGGATTTGGTTACTTCTTATTTGAAGGGAGGGTGGTCTCACAGGGGAAGAACAGTATTCTTTGACAAGCTGAAGAGCTTCTTTTGTAGCTACCTGTGTTGTACTTAACCTTTTCAACATTAGGTGCTTAGTTCAATCAAATGTTTTTTGACAAAAATGAAGAATGAAAATTGTGGCATGCCCTTTTAGAGGAAAAAAAATAAGGTTTCTTATTATCATAGTTTTTTTAAAAAAATAATCAGTAGATAAAAGGGCATAAAAGCATGTTATAAATTATTGTAAAATGGAACATTTTTTTCTTATTTTTTTCCCTAGATCATGTGGCATTTAATTAAATAAGAGTGAAAGGTCAGAAGAATAGCCTCTTTTTAAGTGTATTTTAAAAGTATGTTTTGTTTTATATTTAGAGTAATGCCATATTCCATACAATATGTATAATTATCACTTCCTTGCTTACAACAAGTAAAAACAAATCTGGAGTCTAATGTAGTCCTAAAGTTACACTTTTTGGTTCTATGGTTCACTTTATTTCTTGTTAAAAATTGATTTGTTTGTTTATTTACTGGGTCTTCACTTACAAAATGGTAACTAACTGGCCTTGGGGCTAGTCCAAAAAATAAAATGAATGAGACAGAAATGAAAGATCCATATTCCAAGTCTTGTTAAGCTCTTAATATGCTTGAAGTTTATAAATAGGTTAGTTAGTTAGGTAACTAACTTTATAGCAGACTACAACAATTTGGCAAGGAAGATGTGTCTGATGATGTACTCTGATCAGTCCTTGACCAAAAATTTGTTGCTGGATTGCCTACCATCTGTGGAACAGTCAACTCAAAATTAAATGCTGGAGTTGTCAAAGAATAGCAACAAAGAGTTGGAGAATGCAACACATATCTAACCCAGCCTCCCTGTTTGCCTGTTTCCCTCAGATGTGATAAAGGTAGTCTGCAGCAAAGTAAGAATAAATTTGTAATATTTGTAATATGCTTATCCCCGCAAACAGGAAAAAGTCCAGAGAGTCAGTGTATGGGGCTACTCTTTGTAACAATGACCTGGCCCTTTTCAAAATTACTCTTAAATATTATAAATTTATAATATTTGATATTTTTGATAAATTTGTTCTTTCTCTTCTTTATAATGCAAGTAGCCCATTTTGGAAAGCTTCTTGTGAACAAAATGATGGTTCTTTAGAAAAGGCAGACATTGGCAAATCTTTGAATGGCAGCATGTCTGCATACCTGCATTATGAATGTTGCTCTGAATTCTCTGAATTTCCTGATGTACCATTCTCTTTCTTTCAAGGACTTAATACTTTTTCAATAAAAATAAATTCAATTTGTGGCTCTATTTCAAGTCAGTTGGTTTGATGATAGGAATAGAGCAATACCAGTTTTGGATTTAGGGAGCTGTATGGCTGGCTGTCTTTTCATGTGGTTGCATGAGACATTCTTAGAAACCCCAAACATTTTTGAAGATCCTCTACTGGAGACATTCACGATTCATCCCTCCCTTTTTACCATTAATCCTTCATGTTTTAACAAGCACTAAAGTTAAGGCAGCCTACACTCTTTCCTGTCAAATTGCCCTGCTTTCCCATATTATTTTTCTTGAATAAAGCAATCTGCTCCCTCCAGTCCATATCCTTGTAAATCAAAGGAATAGATGTCAACACATGCCATATGAAAGTCTAAACTTCCTTTTTTTAATTAAATGGGATTTTGACATTTGGTTTGAAGTGTTTGCTTTTCTTTTATTTCTTTTATTTCCATTTTTTACATATGCACACATAAATACTAAAAAATCTATGCAAAATCTATGAACTGTTTTTATTGGGGAGAAATCTCACTTTTTCCTCTGAAACCACAAGTAATTTCCAGCTCTAAAATCCGCAATATCCTTTCCTAACTATTAAAAAGTTGATGCTTTTTACAGAAGCAAATGCTGTATCTCTTTTTGTCAATAATTTTAGTGTTTCACTCATGGATAGTAAACCTTCTTTTTAAAGGAAACTTCAGTCAATTCTGTTATGTAATGATGCAATTTGGAATCAAATGAATTTGCCTCTTTTGTGATGATTAGAGAAAGATTGATTTTTCAGTACAATTTATTTCACAGGATATTTTCTATATATTTTTAAATGTGCTAATAAATCTAGTTGTAATCCTAACTTCACATGGCTGACAAGATGTTAGAGAGAAAGTACTGATCTCGTATGAATTTATGGATATATAAATATAAGCTAAAAATAAAAATAACCTAGCCTCCAGAATCTGAGCTAGAACTGTCATTTCTAAACTTCTGTAGAATTCTAATATTCTCATATGCAATGTTTGTAAAATCCTATAGTATTCTAATAGGTACTGTTTTCTATTTGAATTGGAAATGAGGAGGGCCCATCAGTTTGATTCCAATAATTGTTTCTAAAGTAACTAGTATGGAGGTAAGTGTTGCTACCAGGGAAATACTTTTTCTACAGAACATCATCCCATTTTGATATGCCATTTCTAGGGAAATCTATTCATGTTCTCTGAGCTTACTTGTTTTCTTGCAGACATTTCATTACCCTAACTAGGTAACATCATCAGTGCTGGTAAAGAATGCTGTTTGCTGTCAGTTTATATTCAGCCCAACTGCCCCCACCCACACATACGGGCAAGACACTAGAATATAAACTGACAGCAAACCGCACTCCTTATTAGCACTGATGGTGTTACCCATTTAGGATAATGCAATGTCTACAAACCCCCGGCAAACTCAGAGATCAGTATCATAGATCAGTCAGAGATCAGTCCTGAGCTACAAATATTCTCCTTTATTGGTCTATTTAGTGTGTTCACTGCAGATAATTAGATACTGAGACATCAACTCATCTGCAATATGAGGGTTGTTTTGCTGGCTTTCAAAGCTTTATATTATCTTTATTATTATTTTATTAGTGGTATCTTAATTTCCATTATTATAAATTAATATCAGTGGTAAAAATAACTTGAATGATAACTTATTTATTACTTAATAGATTTGAAAAATGTGTTCCATTTAGGTTTGTTTCAATTGTTCAGCTTTTCCCCTCCCTTCCACCTGCTCAGAAAATCTAGTCTAACAAATGATTTTTGAAGGAAGGCTGGGGATCTACTTAGGCCTTCTAAGAAAGGAAAGAAAAAAATTACTTCGTATTTTTTAGAGATTTTTAGGTCCCTGCATTAGAATGAAAGGGTAACAAACTAGATGGAGTTGAGAGGAAGAAAAAAAGTAACTGGACTCATAAGAAAAAAGAAAAGGAGATGCTCTGTTCAGGAATTAGAAAAAAGTTTGCAGTTCATCAGGCAAACATTCAGGCTGAACCTTCAGTATCAGAAATCTTTTGTATTTCCTATCCATTTGTTTACTTTCAGCCACATCTTCTGCTTTTCTGAGAGAATGTTACCGTGTTTCTCCAACAATATGGCCTCCCCCAATAGGAAGTCCCAGCATGTTTTATAGGCATAAAATGAAATTAAGGAAATAAGCCCCTTCCCCAAAAATTTAATGCCGTTAAATTAAACATTGTTGAAATGGGGAGAAATGGTCTGGGTCTTGTGTGTGTGGGGGCTTGCTGTTAGGAAGTATTTTTGTTGCATTACTTGGATATATGTGCTGCCTGCCGTTTGACCTTGGCATTAGTGGGGCACTCCCCCCTTGTATCGGACACCCTTCATCCACCGCCATTTATGTGTGGTATCCTTCCCTTCTCCCTTGTTGCATCATTTGGTGGCCGCAAGCGATTTTAGAGCAATGCCTGGCATTTGGCACAGCCACATGGCATGTGGGCCGGAGACCAATTGTGAACTCCGCACCAGCCAGGGCTCCCTCCTGCAAACCGGAGCAGCCGGCGGAAAGAGACTCAGCTTCAAGCGCTTCTGTCGCCGCCTTCCAGGCATTGTTCAAAAGAGGCAAAGCCTATTCTCCTAAAAAATGACACCCTACTACTTGGTACAAACAAAAGCCTCCCCTGCCGGAGCGGCAGCCCACCCCCTCCTGTAGGATCCACACAGTATCGCAAGGACCACTCAGTGATGGCTAATGCTTCATCTCCTGTCGAAGCCTTTCCCCCGCATACTCCTCTCCCTCGAGCTATTAAACCCTCCCATTCGGATGTCCCGTGTCTCTCTTGCAGTGTTTGGAGGCTGCCCAAGGCGCATCTTTGGAATGCATGGGGATGGGGATGGGCTGGTGAGAGCGGTGGAAGACAACGGGCAGGCTTCAGGACTCTCCTCCGCTGGACCTACCAGCCAGGCGAATAGCAGCACTGCTGTCGCCTCACCTCACCTGTCCGTGGAATGGGTGTGGGTGCACTGTCACTTGCCTCGGGCAGCATCTCCCGGTGGCCCCCGTTCGAGTTTGGCGCTGAGGGGACTTGGGAAGGAAGCCAAGCTCTGGGTTGGCCTGGGTCTTTTGCTTGAGGTGCGGTGCGCACCCAGCAGGCTTGCTTTCTTGGTTCTGCCCAGACCCGTATGGCGTCGGCAGCCCTGGCGGGCGATGAGTGAACGATGGGCCTGGTGGGAAGGCGCATCACTACCCTTGGTGAGAAGATCTGCTCCTGCCGGGTCAGGAGGGCCTGCCTGTCAGGCTGCGCTGGGCACCCCAGGCAAACTCTTCATGCTCTGCATGGCCACCAGGCAGGGATGGCGTTGGGCACTTCTCCTGGGGTGGGCTGATCCTGTGCTGTGGCCCTGGGTGATTCGCCTCTCACGTGAGGTTGGCTGCCCTCTTGGGCAGGGAGGCTTTGTGGTACCGGTAGTAGGGTGTCATTTTTAAAGAAGAGATAGCCTTGCCTTTCGAAACTGATGCCCCAGAAGGGTGGCGACAGGAGCACCGTGAAGCGAGTGTCTCTGCTGGGCTCCGGTTGCAGGAGGAGCCCCTGGCTGGCCGCATGTGGCGCTGCCGCCAAACGCTGCGGCGTTGCTCTAAATACTGTGACACACACAGGCGAGAAGGGAAAGCAAACAGTGGCCAAGTAAGGTCTCCCGATACTAAGTGCTCCACCAACGCCGAGGTTCAATATCCAACCGTGCACCACTGCCCACCCAACGGATACAAAGGGGGGGGGAATTAAAGTCTCCCCAAAAAAGACAGGCCTAGAGGGTCAAAAAAAAAAAAAGGCCTGGCCTTATTTTGTTAGAAACATAGTGGAAACATACAATTCCAATTAACAAGTCAATATTTGGAAATGAGAAATCTTAGGAGATAAACATATTTTCTATGTACTCTTCATATTTTCACACTTCTCAAATGAAATAGTATTTCATCACAGAATAAATAACCCAGGAAACGACATCAATATTGTTGAAGAACATCAGCAAATGCCAACCAAGTCTTTATATTAGTATAATTTTTATTTAGCACTCTTCTTTTTGGCAGAGAGCCATCCCTACATATGAAAACACTGATACAAGCTTCCACTTCACACTCAACATGTGTGTGTCTGATGTGGGCACTGAGACCAGCTTCCTATCCAACATAATGCAAATGGCTATCTGTTATGAGTGTGTTCATCTGTGGTTAAAGAAATGAGCCATCACTAATCCAAATATGGTTTGCATTAATTATCCAAAATAAAAACAGCACAACACAGCCTCAGCTTGTACAAAGTGAATGTCTCCACATCTTTTCCTACTGAATTCAGTGATATATAGCATTGTAAAAAAAGTGGAGAACAGCAATCATTCTGGACCAATCCCATTTGGTCTAGTATTTTAGTCTAGTAGGGAGCTTATGAACTACTGTTAAAAAGTACATAGTATTCTATTATTTTTCAAAAGATCATATCATATCATAAAAGATCAGCCAATTCCATGGACTAGTTGTGCTAGATCAGGGATATCAAGCTCAAGGCCAGCAGGCTGAATCCGGCCCGCAGGGTGCTTAGATCTGGCCTGTGGGGCTGCCCTGGAAACCGTGAAGGACTTATTGATGGTGCCTTTGTATGGCCCTCCCAAGCTCAGTTTTTGAACACGATGGTTTCCTACAGCCCTCTACCAGTGAAAACAGAGCCTGGGCAGGCAGTGTGTGGCTCCCCTGGACTCTGTTTTCACTGGCAGAGGGGTGCAGGAGGATGTCATGGCAAAAAACGGAGCCTCAACAAGTGACAATGAGCTGGCCATGCCCACCCTGGCTACACCCACCTTGGCCATGTCCCCTGAGGTCAAACATAACCCTGATGCAGTCCTCAATGAAATCGAATTTGACATCTATACTAGATCAACAAATAATTATGGTTTTATTCAGGATTTTGTATATTTCATTCCACATTCAGTGCATCAGATCAGAGTTTAAACAGCTTTGTATACCAGAAAATTGTGCATGTTATATGGTCTTGTATGATTTAACACAGAGGTTGGGAACACCTGGCCTGTGAAATCACATTCTCCTGAACTGTTACCAACACAAATCTCAGATGCTTTACATATCTTGAAAAATTCTTGTTATTTTCTTCAGTATAGTTTATATGTCCATGTGTGTGTTCTGTGCTGCATGAAGAAAAGGAAAATAAAATATATCCTGTACTGCAGATATTACATTTGAAATTATCTGTCTATTATCACTTCATACAAGATTTGTCATCAGTGATGAAAATATGATCTGATTAAAATAGTACTTCCTAACCAGCGTAAAAAATATATCTGGTTTTGGATTTGTTATAACTTGCAGACATGGGAAGGCAGATTAAACTGTTACTGAGTTTTAAAGAATCTCTGCTGACTATTTCTTCAACTTATTGCATGACAAATACTCTGAAAATACTAACTACTGCTTTTTTGACACGTTATTTTACATTTGAGTACGGTACATAGTAAAATACTAAATAGTTATTTAATACATGAAACTTCTAATGTAATAAAATGGTATATGAGGGCATTGGGTACATTCTGATTATTTTACTGTATGAGACTGGCCCACACAAAGTAGAACTTCTGTTTAAAGTACTTTTACCATGGATAACTTTGAGGTTTTATCTATATCATTTAAGTTCTTGTCAATCAACAGAGTCACTTCATCACTTGATAGTTGCAAGATCCGGTGATGGTTTGGGTGTCTGCCTAAGCCACTGAAGATCTAGCAGCCTTAATAGATCTTTTTCATAACTTAATTTTATACTTGTAATATTCAGTAGAATTAGTTCATTTTTTCACAAAATAACCATCTATGGTCATGAATAATTAGCTATGTATCATCTTTTGATACAAATGTATATATCTGGTACTACAAAACAGATAAATTATCACAGATATTAACAAAAAAGAAAGACAATCTGGGATGTAGATAGCCCTTTTTCAGGTGTGAGTACATGTGGATGCTTTGGGCCATTAAGTGAATAATTTAAAAAGAAAGGGGAAATAATATTCCACTATTAAATTTTTAAAACTTTTCAATGAATGAAGCATCAAAGTAATTTTTGTCTCAGATATTAAATATGAGTCATGTTCCCAACTAAAACAAAATAAAGAGACTTAAAATTTATTATTATTATTATTATTATTATTATTATTATTATTATTATTATTATTATTATTATTATTATTATTATCATCATCATATTTTGTACACTTTTCATTTGTTCTAGTCCTCTGTGATGTCCGTCTGTTTTGCCCGCTTTCATCCAAACCTAGTTGTTGGAGGAACCTATTCTGGCCAAATTGTTCTGTGGGATAATCGTAGCCACAGGAGGACACCAGTTCAGCGTACACCTCTTTCTGCAGCTGCGCACACGGTAAAAATTATTTAGTGATGTATGGAATTAACATGTAAAGCTATGTGTAAAACTGTTATTTGTTAAAAAATAAAATATTCAGCTGTCAAAGAAAAGTAGGATTGTAGGGTTGCAAGCGACTGGGACAGTGACCATTCCTTTTGTTTTAATGAAGTGCTAAACTGCTTTGCTATACTTTTGCTCCATTCTCTTCTCCTTCTGTAACCAAAAGCTTATTTTAAAGTTGGGTGGGTGATAATGAGTGAGAAAGCTTATGGAATAATTGCCTGGTAACCCTACAATCTTATTTGGTTCAAATCATGGTAAATCTACTATTCCAAAATTTGCCAAATTACCTTGTTGTTCACATTCCAGAGAAAATCAGCAGGAAATGCATGACAAGTATTCCTAGAATGGCCGCTCACATTTCAGCTTTAAAAATAAAAGACTGAAGAGTAAAATATGTTAATATGCTGATTAACATATTTTAATATATAGTACCATTAATCCTCAACATACAACAGTTCCCTTAATGACTGTTTGGAGTTACAATGGCACTGAAAAAAATGACTTATGGCCATTTTTCACCCCTTATGACTGTTGTAGCATTCCCATGGTCTTGTGATTTACATTTGTATGCTTGACAACTGGTTCATGTTTATGACATTTGCAGTCATGGGATCATCTTTTGCAGCTTTCTGATGCAAAGTTAATGAGGCAGCTAGATTTACTTAACAACTATGTTACTAATTTAACAACTGTGGTGATTCAGTTAACAAATGTGGCAAGAAAAGTCGTAAAATGGGACAAAACTTACTTAATAAATTTCTCACTTAGCAACATAAATTCTGGACTCAATTGTGATCATAAGTCGAGGATTACCTGTATGAACCTTCATAATGAAGGTATATAATGAATATACCTTTTCAGAATGTAAGAAATATTTAAAACAAAGCTCATACAAAATGTATATTGATTTTAGTGGAACTTCAATTTGTTATATTGCAGATATCTGTTTCCTGCATAATGTAATTGAACACAAAATGTCATATTTCTGAATAATCAATATGATCCAAACCATAATACTTAGAGAACATAGAATAATAGGGATGGAAGGGACTTGGAGGTCCCTTCGTCCAACATCTTTCTTGAGCAGGAGAACCTATACAATTCCAGACAAATGGTTGGCCAATCTCTTCTTGAAAACTTCCAGTAATAAAGCACCCACAACTTATGGAGACCAGCCATTCCACTGACTGATTGATCTCGCTGTCAGGAAATTTCTCCTTAGTTCTAGGTTGATTCTGTCTTTAATGATCTTCCAGTTGTTACTTCTTTTCCTTCTCTCAGGTGCTTTGGAGAATAAGCCGACTTGTCTCTTCTTTGTGATAGCCCTTTTAGTTCTGGAAGGCAGCTCCCATGTCACCCATAACTCTTCTTTTCTATAGGCTAGACATTCCTTGTTCCCTTAACCATTATCATATGGTTTAGCCTCCAGACACTTTATCATCTCTGTTGATCTTCTCTGTATTCTTTCTAGAGTGTCATCATCTTTGGTAGATCATGAAGACCAGAACTGGATACAATGTCCCAAGTACAGCCTCACTTAGTGCAGTGTAAATTAGCGCGATCACTTCTTGTGATCTTGATGCTATCACTCTATTAGTAATAGCACTTACAGACTTATATACCATTTCATAGTGCTTTACAGCCTTATACCATTTCATAGTGCTTTATAGCTCTCTCTAAGCGGTTTACAAAGTCAGCATATTTTCCCCAACAGTCTGGGTCCTCATTTTACTGACCTCGGAAGGATAGAAGGCTGAGTCAATTTTGATCCAGTCAGGATCGAACTGCTGGTAGTCAGCAGAATTAGCTTGCAATACTGCTTTCAAACCACATGGCTCTGAATGCATCCCAGGTTTGCATTGTTTTTTGGCAGCTGCAGCATTTGCTGCTGGCTCTATTTTAAATGGTGGCCCACTAGGATATCTAGATTTCTCTCACAGCTACTATTGTTGAGCCAAGTACTGCTTATTCCAGTGTTTCTCAGTTTTGTGAACTTGAAAATGTATGGACTTCAGCTCCCACAATTCTCCAGTTCATGTGGAGATAGTTACTACTTTGATAGTTACTACATCAATACTTTGATAGTTACTACATCAAAGCATAATAACAACATGTGATGTCTAGACATGTAATGCTTTTACCTTGAGAAAGAAACCATATCTACAAGCTTATTGTAGTACTAAATAAGAATTTCTCCCTGATGCAAACTGGAACATACATAATTTGTTACCACCAGCTACTGGTTTCTAAATTTCCTGAACTTATTCCTGTAAATTGATGCTAAGTTTTACAATAAAAGAACTGCACCGCATGTTACTCTCTAATCTTCTTTCACGCCCACTACACATCAGCATTGGGAATAACAGGAAATTTTAATTATTATTATTTAAATGAAACCTCTGGCATGATGATTTCATTTCCAAAATAAATAAAAACAAGATGGCATCTTTTTCTTGGACAGGAAAGAACCCCAGAGATTCTCTCTGAAAAATAGAGTTGTTGTTTCCATCTCCTCCCCTTTTTCCCTGCCTCCCACTTGGTATTAGAAATATCCTTTTCAATCTGCAGTGAGATTTATTGCTTATGAAATTGACAGCTGACAGCGCTTATTAAATCCAGGCTTTGCTCAAAAATGTGCTGTGAGGAAAATGAAAATTTTCATGCTACTGAATGTTGCCCCAGCTATGTGAACTTTAGACTCTTTTGTCCTTGCAGTTCCCAGTTTTGGAGGCTATATTACCAGCTTGCATAAGCACCATAGTGAGGAGGGCAAATGTCCAGTAAACTTCTATATGAAATGACTTAGGTTTCGGTTATTTCTACAGAGCACATGTGAAAGGCTGTTTCTCTCAGACAAATGAGTGAGAGGCAAATGGAGATATATTTAGACATGAATTGAAAAGTAGTTGAAAACTTAGAGCTTCAAAATCAAGAAGTTTGGTTTAAATGCATGTGTGCACATGTACTAACTGAATAATAGTTCTTATGTGGTGTTTATGGTTCCAAAAGCTTATGAAGTTTATTTCTTCAGGGACGGGGTGGGGAGAAATACATGTAGATATATGAAGTTCTTCTCAAATCACTATGAAAATATTACATGCAAATGTGTTCTTAAATGTTAATATAAACCGTCTGGATTTTTGGAAGGTGGGTGGCATATAAATCAATAAATTTCAGTGGTCAGTTTTTGAAAAAAAATTCTAGAAGATTTAAAGCAGATGAGGTGTTTCACATCTCCATAAAGCTATCCATAGTATTCTCCCTATGTGGAGTTTCACTGTATATATTTGTAAAGAAATATTTTAAAGAAAGGGCAGCACAGATTGATAAATGAAAGCAGGAGTGTGGAAGAGAAAATTAAGACATATTGAAAGGATGTAACATTTTTGAATGAACATGCAAAGTGAGTTAAATCTATGAATATAAATAAGAAATGATTAATGAGGAGCAATAATCCAGAGTATGAATGGGCACCTTTAAAATTGTTACAGGTCCATATGAAATAGAGGTTAGTGAGAATGGAAAAATCAGAAAATTTATTTTATGTATACTGAGAGTATTTACACCAAGACAAATTCCTTGTGTGTCCAATCACACTTGGCCAATAAAGTATTCTATTCTATTCTATTCTATTCTAATGAATGGAGACTGCATAAAAAGTGATCGGCCATTTGGAGAATCAAAAATAAAATGGTAACCCTTTGAAATGTCTTTGAATATTAGTCGCTAGAGTTCATTTTCAGTGCACATCTTCTGTACACTTCGGATTGTGCTTGTCTGGGGAAGCACTGGCCTTTAAATACCTTTCTGAGTCCTGATCTGATTTCGAGTTATGTGATTGGCTGGCTGTAGTTGCTGAATCAAAGTCCTTGGTTTTAAGTACCATCTGTGTGATGTAAATTGGTGCTCATGTTGTTGTTCAGATGTCATGGTCTAGTTTTGGGTTGATTTGATCAGCTGCATGTGATGTTTGATGACTTGTGATACTGATGACAGATTAACAGAATTAGAAGGGATCTTGTAAGTCAGCTAGTCCAACCCACTACTCAAGCAGGAGACCCTACATTACTTCAGGTATAATACAAGATTATGAGAGTGATGAGAGATTCTGAAATGTGACCAGACTATTTCTTGGAGGTATTAAGAATGACTTTGGGGGCAAGATTGATATGGAACAAAAGTAAAGTGAAATAAACAATAGTGAAAGTAGAACAATTGCAGAAAGTATGAGTTCTATAAGAAAAAAGGTATTGGAAGATACTTGCTGAACAAAATAATTATAAAGGGTACTTATGAAAAAAGAGCATGGAAACCACTTAGAATAGAGTGAAGAGAATTATCTCCCAAGTGCCATGAAAGTGTCATAGGATAAATGGTAAGCAATGGAAATAACGCTTTGTGGAAAGTTGAAATGAAAGAGCCCGGACTGACAAAAATGCACACAAGGACTGCTGGAAATATGAGGATGAGAAAAAGATATTTTATGAATAGTTGCAAAGAATGTAGGAAAGAGTACAAAGAATGTTTGATTAAAAAAGACAGGGAACATTCAGATTGGTTTTGATAGAAATAAACATGTTATGAATGCAATAGAAGAAACATCATTAGAGTCAATGACCAGTGAAAATGGGCTTGTACATTGCTGCTGAGGAAAATGTTATTACTCTCCTTCTATCTGAAGATTTCTTTATCTGATTCTGTGGTTGGACGGATTTGGCATTTTTCCGTCATGAATCTCTATTCTTCCACTTCAGTAACAGAGATCTCAAAGATTAGCATTAGTTAAGGTTTTGATACCGAGCTTTTCCTGTTAGTCCCTATTACACCGAGAAAATGATAAATTGGAACAGTTGCTTCAGATTAATTTCAGTGAATATTAGAACATAAATAAATCCATGACTGAAAATGTTGTTGATGTTCCTTTGCTGCTGAACTAGTTGAAAATATTTTACACAAGCCAGAGGTCTGTTCATCCATCTGTCCGTCTGTCTGTCCTTCCTTCCTTCCTCCCTCCCTTCCCCCTCCCTGCCCTTTCTCTTGGTATTTTTCTCCACATTGAAGCTTTTTGGCTTCTACTTTTTCAAATATCAACCACATGTTAACATATCTCCCAAAGGTTGTTGTTTTTTTTCAAGAGGCAACTGGACTTTCTGGTTTTTCTTTGAAGACTTTTCGCTTCTCATCCAAGAAGCTTCTTCAGTCTCTTGAAAAAAGGAAATAAAGGGGAGGGAGCATCTTTGGGACAACCATGACCTGGATGACTGAGAATCTCCATAGACATACTAACATATACTTGTTAGTACAGGTAGTCCACGACTTACAACAGTTAATTTAGTGACAACAGCCCTGAAAAAGGTGACTTATAATAATTTTTCACACTTAAGATGACTGTGGTATTCCCATGATCATGTGTTCAAAATTCAGATGGTTGGCAATATTTTTATAACTGTTACAGTATCCAGGAATCAGCCACCTTTTGTGACTTTTTGACAAGCAAAATCAATGGAGACACCAGATTCACTTAATAATCATGTTACTAACTTAACTGAAGAAATTCAATGAACAACCATGGCAAGATAGGTTGTAAAATGTAGCAAAATTCATTTAATAAATGTCTCACTTAGCAACAGAAATTTTGGGCTCAACTGTTTTTGTAAGTATAGATCATCTATATGATCTATGCTTCTATGTAATGCTGTATTTTCACAGTAATAATAATTTTATTTAAATATGACAGCATGACAAGAGGGACCAGAGAGAAAGAAAACTTTTGAATCTCTTACAGGATTATTATATTTTGGTAAAAGGAGAAGACTCGAGACTGGAATGACCATCCAGTTTCCCTTGTAAATAACCTCTGAATAGTTAGTGAAATGTTTAATTTGCACCTTCAGATATTTTTTTGGTATTTTGTGTGTTTTCAGCACCCAGTCTACTGTGTAAATGTCGTTGGAACACAGAACGCTCACAACCTCATTACCGTTTCTACAGATGGCAAAATGTGTTCTTGGAGTTTGGATATGCTTTCAACTCCGCAGGTGGGTTTGTTTTTATTTACAGAAGAAGAAAGTGATGGCTGATACCTATTAATGGAATGTAATTTGTAAAAGCTAAAGCCTCACATCCTATGCAGACTAAAACCCATGGATGTACTTTAAAGAGTGTAGCTTGCTTCCAGCAATTGCCTCTCCTTAGAGCCAAAACCCATTTCCTCTCCCTCAAATCATGTAATTAGAGTAATGCGTTAATATGCAGGTCAGTTTCAAGTGAAAATGAAATAATCTGTTCTAAAATACAGGTACCCATGCACCTTGTGGTATATCAAGCTTATTCTATAATGCTGTTTACCCAGTATATATTTCATTGTAATATAGCATATAGTGTAAATTTTTATTTGAATGTAGAAATAATCATAAAGAAATCACAACAAAAATTATACAAATGCATTTTTTCCTATTCTTAAATATTATTGTTAGAAAATCTTCCCCAATCTAAAAACCAACAAACATTAGCCAGTGTAAGGAATTTGGGAGTTGGAGTCCAACCCATCTGATGGGTATGAAATGGGATGGAAGGGAGGAAATTTATAGGGCAGCATTTGTCAGTTTAGAAAAAAACAATAGCAATGTTGTTTGCCAAATAACTTTACGAAAAGTTATTTGGAAACTTATTAACAAATGTTCTGAAACAGAATCCATAGGTTTGTTCGATTTATATATAGCCAAGGCTGAGATTTATTCTTTATATTAAATAACTCTTATGGGATAGAGAGAGAGAAATTCCTCCTCTTTTGTAAAATAGTTTGTTATTTTTATTCTCTCCACCCTTGATGCCAGAAATGAACCAGCTAAACAGATTTGTTGAATTAGCGAAGAACAGTGAAATATAAGAAAGACAAAAGTAGATAGCACTGTGTTTGTCTCCCATATCGAATTAGGTTCATGTAGAACAGGGGGTAGGCACTACAATAGTCCTCAACTTACAACAGTTCATTTAGTGACCATTCTAAGTTACAATGACTGAAAAAAGTGACTTATGACAATTTTTCACACTTATGACTATTATAGCATCCCCAAGAACTTGTGATCAAAATGCTTGTGATCAAAATGTTTCATATTTATGACAGTTGCCAGGGTCATGTGAACCTCTTTTGTGACCTTTTGACAAGCAAAGTCAGTGAGGAAGCTGGATTCATTTAACAACCATGCTACTAACTTAACAACCGCACTGATTCACTTAATAGCTGTGGCAAGAAAGGTCGTAAAATGGGGCAACGTTCACTTAACAAATGTTTCACTTAGCAACAGATATTTTGGGCACAATAGTGATTGTAATTTTGAGGACTACCTGTCTTTTTTTTAAACTGCATTTAAAGGCATTGGTCAGTGAGCAGAACAACAATTGGTAGGATGGTCATGCAAACAAGAGGGGGTGAGAGAGAGTGGTATGTCTTCATGCTGGAGTAAAACCTTTTTGTTCTCTAGAACTATTGAGCTCATTTTAGGTTCCTGCTGCAATTTTATGTGTTTATATCTGTATCTGTGTATCTGTTCCACATGAAAATCATAGAAAATATACTCAGTACAGTCGTGTAGTTATTACAATATTGAGATGGAATTTAGGGCCCTGTCACACTGCCCAACGGATGCAAAACGGACACAACGGACGAGCACCAAAGATTTTTCCAATCCGCTGAGTGTATGCGCCTCGGGCATGCTACGAAGCGGGCAAAAATTGTTGCAGATATATGGATGCGAGGGATACAGCACAGACGACGGGGTCGGTGGAGGAGGACGCAGAGTCAGATGAGGCGGCATGAGTGCTCAGGAGCGCGGGTGGTGCTGGACGGAGATGAACGAGGAAACGTCCGGGCCAGCAGAAATGTGAGAACATAGAGTGCGAGGAGGTATAGGCAACAGGTGCGCAGACGCGGTGCTTCTGCTGGTACGCGTCAGAGGGGCACTCGAAGCAAAGAGCGGCATCGTGTTGCTGACACAGGTGCTTGGGTAGAGACTGTGGATGGTGAGATTAGAGGTTCGGGAGGATAAGGTTAGAATGAAGACTCATGAGACAGGCTAGGAATGGCACAGGTGTACGGTGCTTGAGAGCGCGCGGATCGCAGGTATAGAGTACGGATACGCTGCGTAGACTGGAGATGTGGCTTCAGAGTGTGCGGTATGTTGCGCAAAGTGCTGCTGGAGAGGATGCATTGTATCAGCTCAACCCGTGCATGAGATGCAATATAACTGGAAGAAGCCAGCTGCGGAGAAGCAGGTCTAATGGCTAGCGACTGATTCAGGAGGAGAAGACTGCTTCGCAGAAACGTACGATCCTGTGCCTATGCTTGTGCCTGCCTGTACATGTCTGGACGCGTGTGCATCATCCATTACCTTTGAGATGAGGCAGCCGCTGAGCAAATGCCTCGCGCGTACGCCACCTTGGCTGCCACTGCGTGAAGCTACCTCCCAGAGCCTATAGAGCTGTCAGGTGCCTCACTGCAGCCTTGCTGCCATGGCCAGTCTGCCGTGCCAGGCGGGACGCTTAGCTTGCGCCCGCCTGCGCGCTTCGTCGCTTGAGCAGCCCCGATGGTGATTAAGGTGTATCAAGCCTGCCCTGCCGAGCGGCTTAGGAGTGAGCAGATAGCCTTGCAGTTGCACAGCTTCGCACGTCTGCAGCGCTGGCTTGCCATGCCTGGCCTGCCAAGCCTGTCCTGGCCTTAGCGCGTTGGTGCCTAGCCTTGGCTTGCCAGCCTGTGGTTCCTGACTGCCTGCCTGCCGAGCCTTCCTTGCCAGCCTTGGTGCCTTACTGGCCTTGCCACCTTTGGTTGCCTTGCCTGTTCTGCCCTTCCTCGCCAGCGACTTCGGTGCGCTGCCTCCCTGCCGCCTTCCTGCCATGCTTGGTTGTCGTTGCCAGCCTCGCCTGCCAGCCAGCAACCCCACAACCATGTCAGGAACAGAGCAAGCCTCAGACCATCTGCGTGCAGCCCTTGCAAGAGGGACAGAGCTACCATCCCACCCATGGCCATCCACTCTGGTTCTGCTGGGGCTGCTCTGCAGCACGGGCTCGCTCTTCTGGGGCTGGGGCTTCTGCTGCTGTTCTTGCTCTGGAGTAGCTGATGACAAGCACTCCAGAACCAGCCAACCTCCACAGGCACCTGCACCCTTACACGCCTGAGACTGAGCGACCAAGGGGAGTGCCAGAGACTCATTTTTGTCTTATAGCTTGTGTGTTAATAAAGTCTATTTTGGATTCACACACTTGCTTCATTTTTTTTTTTTTAATAAAGTCTTTTGGAAAACTTTGTAGAAATGGTTTAAGCCTTGTCATGCTTGTGGGATGGGTTAGAGTAGCTGTGGGATGGGCAGGGATAGCTGTGGGATGGGCAGGGATACCTTTGGATGGGTAATAGGTGTGGGATAGATAAACCTCCCAGTGCAAGCATAGTGGGACTTGGTATGGTCCACCCTCCCAGGGTGCACAACCTGATGGCCCTTTATTATCAATAACATGTATCAATCATCCACACATGTCAACATATAGACACAACTCTTTATTAAATGCCCTGTTCATTGTAGGCAACCCAACATACAATGGCCCAAATCTCATCCATGTGATGAGACAGCCTCAAGGAAGCATCCTTTAATCATCTATCATCCTGTTTTGCAACTCCATCTGCTCGCAGCTGGGAGTTGTACCAGTGTTTCAGGAGGTTGGCGACTGCTTCTTCCTTCACGTGAGGCTCTGTTGGGGCCTTGCACATCTCTGTGTGTCTATCAGGTTTCCATTTGCCACCATTCCCCGGCTCCATGTCCCCATTGCCTTGCTGGAGGTCCACGAGCCTGTTCTGCAAGACTGGGTAGCGGTGGTGCGCATGAGATTGTGCAGGATGCAGGCAAGCTTCCATGATCCTCCTCACAGTCTCTGGGTGAGTGTCGCATGGTAGTGAGAAGTACCAAGAACCTGTTGGCCAGGATGCCAAAGGCGTTCTCACCACCACCCCACCTTGCCCTGGACAGCCTGTAGTTGAAGATCCTCTCTTCAGGGTGAGGTATTTGGAGGTGTACGGGCTTCATGAGGTAGGTTGTGAGGGAGAAGGCGTCAACCTCGCACGATGAAGTAGGGCACATCTTGCGTGTCATTGGGCAGTGGTGTCTGGATCTGGGAAGCCCACGATGAGGTTGCGTCTACGCTCCTTGAGGTGACTGGCGTTGTTATACTGGGCAATGCTGAAGATAGCGCTGCCTCGAAGCATCGATGTACATGAACTTGTAGTCAGCATCGACCATGGTGAAGAGGATGATGCTGAAGAAGCCCTTGTAGTTGAAGATAGTGGACCCGACTGTTGGGTGGCGCTTTGCAGGCCACGTGCTTCCCATCTATGGCTCCAACGGTGTGGGGGAAGTTCCACTTCTGATACCACTGCTCTGCAACTTTCTTCCAGCCTTCTTCAGTGGAGGGGCACTGGAGGAGCTCCTCCTTGTATTCTCGATGATGGGCCTGCACACACTTCTCTGACCACAATGCTGATGGTGTTGAGTGGCACCCTCCAGCCGTACTGCATGCTCCTGTAGGTGGTCCCTGAGTAGGGGTGCGCAGAGTGGAGTAACCACCTTGAGCCAGGTTCCAGGCTGGGCCGAAGTTGGGTGTTTCTTGGTCAACCTGGGTGTCAGGCGCTGCAACAAGTCGTCTACATGGCTGGGAGGCATCCTCATGAAGTTCTGGGAATGTCCGAGTGACTTCGCTCCTGAGCTCCACCATCAGCTTGTTGTACAGTCCGTCCCTCTTTTCTGGGCGAACCATCTTCGTACCAGACGCTTCTTGGCCGCCCCTTTTTTTTCTTCCTGTAGTAGAGTTCACAGAGCCTGTAGATGGCTTCGCACTGTTGCAGAAGGATGGTGGGCTGCCAAAAGGACTGTGTTACGATCCACGGTGGACATGACTGGATGCTGGGAGAGGAAGAGGCAGATGAAGGCTGCAGAGGTCGCACCACAGGGCTGCTGTTCTGAAAGTGAGATCCAGAATATGTTGCTCCCCCTTTTTATAGGCAGTAATAGGTGTCCCTTTGCATCCTCTAGGCATCCTCTAGGCATCCTGCAGACATCCTTAATATCTCGAGATAGGTTCCCTCTGCGAATGTTTTTTTCGTTTTAAACGCTTTTGTTTCCATTCTGCATCTGTAGGCATCTGTTTCTGGCATCCGTTCTGCGTCCGTTCCACTTTCCTCCTGGTCCGGCGGATGCGAGTTGCGGCGGACTTGCAACAGCGGATGCCTAGCGGATATAGCGGATGCGTAACTGATGCAGGAACGGATGCGTAGAGGATGCAGAACAGACGAATATGGATACATTTTCTGCGCAAAAGTTTTGGGCAGCTCAAAAAACTTTCTGAGTGGATGAAACGTCAATAGACGGATGCTGGACGGATAGAGAGGAAGCAAAACGGAGGCAGTGAGTACATCGTGTTAACCAGAACGGATGGCAAGCTTTTTGGTCCATTTTACATCCTCTTTGCATCCATTGGTGCAGTGTGACAGGGGCTTTAAGAATTGCAAAATAGGTAAAAATGGAAATATATGCAGTGCTAGCTTTTGCAAAAAATAGGAAATTTCTAAATTGGCTATCTTTGCTTAAATAGGAAAAGAAGTTATAGAGTATACTAAAGTTAATAGAGTACACTCATAGACTGTAGGGATTGGAAGGGACTTGGGAAACTCAGCACCCACCCAGTGTAGACATCCATTAGAAGAACATTCCTGACACAATGTAATGATATTTGAGAATGGCCTTGGGAGGCAAGAGGAAGAGCAGCAGCGTAGACCTTGATCTGATAAATCTGAGACTGAAGGAGACCCTCCCTAGGTAGGGAGAGGAGAAGTTCTTTCAGACTTGTGCCATTCTGTTTCTGTAAGCTTACAATTCAGTATGGCATTTCTTGGACTTGACTGGTCTGGACTATCTCAAAAGACTGACATATAAAAGAGATATTTTTCTGATGTCCAACCAAAGTGTATGAGGAAATCTATTTCCTTATAATTGAAACCCACTGTCTCTTTTATTTTAAAACTTCTTTGAACAATTGTACCACATCTGTATATACAGTACAGCTCTGACTTTTTCCATTTCTGAGTTAGACTTGACCAGCACTTATAAATTGGACCCAGCAGTTATTTCAAATTATGGATTATAAGATTTTCAAATTCAGTTAAGTACTTAAGTTTTCTCCCTTGATCTCTATCTGATTTAATTTCTGTCCATGCCATTCCTTACTAGTACTACTCTAAGTTATTGCAACTAGATCTTATATAGCTGATCTGCATGTATAACTATAGTGCAATTGGTGGCTCCAACCATATCAAAATTCCTAATTTAACAGATGAAGAAGATTATAGAAGCCTATTTTACTATGTTTGAAAGAGTTACTACCTCTTGTAAATGGCCAGACGGTGAATGGATGGCCAGATTAGGCCATGCTTAATAGGAATGGCTCTAAGATTAGTTAGTTCAGTTTGTAAGATTAGCCCTTACCTTCCAGCTAGGGAAGTAATGGATCATTTCCATGTTAAAGGGGTAATCCTATACAGGTTTAATGCAATTTCTTATACCTACAAGTAGAAGCTTAGGAACTACATATAGGATGAACATTCAGGGAATTGTAAATTGTGGGCAAGATTGGTAGACCTAGGAGAAATGATTGAAGCCAGATGAAAGGACAAAGAAAAAGTAGTAATGAAAGTAATTTTAGAACAGTTTCCATAGATATTTCCTACCAAAGTTAAATTTTGATGCAAGAACACCATAAATGGAGAATCTAATATTAGTAACATAGATTTAAATGTTGTTTCAGAACTTTAAATAAGGCTGCAATTTACTTTGATAATCAGTGGCACCTCTATGCAAGATTTTTATAGGTAGAAGGAAGAAAAACTATGATTTCCCCAGAACCATACAGATTCCATTCTATTTTCCTCACCACACCTCAGTATAATCTATTGATCAGCAATAAACAAAAGCAAAAACCAATGATCTGCAGATAATTTCTGGAAATAAAAGTCTCAGCGTGTCCTTTCATCTAGGCTCCCTTGCAATACTTTAATATTATTAGATCCTCCGAAATCTGCAAGTAAGATTATTTCGGGCTTGAGAAGTTTTGTTACTTCCCTATCTTGTCCCAACATTTCTCTGCTCAAGAAACAACCAATTGAAAAGAAATGTTTCTAACTTATTTTAGGAGAGTATGGAGCTAGTATATAATAAATCCAAGGCAGTGGCAGTTACTGGAATGGCTTTCCCAACTGGAGATGTTAACAACTTTGTAGTTGGAAGTGAAGAGGGCACTGTCTACACAGCTTGTCGCCATGGAAGGTACTTTCTCCCACACACCCACCTTTTTTTTTTGTCTATATGATTGTGCTTATGGCATTACTGTAGTTTACAGTTAGTAAAATGGCTGAGCATGCAGGAGATCTTTCAGTGATTAATGCCTTCAGGCATTAATCTGGAGCATTAATGTGAGTTCACAAATATGCATGACCTCTCCCTCCTTCTCTCTCTCATATCTCTCTCTCTCTCCCCCCCTCCCCCTCCNTATCTCTCTCTCTCTCCCCCCCTCCCCCTCCCCCTCATCTCTCTTTCTGCATATCTGATCTCTTATTATTCTTATAAATAACTAATTTCACCAAATATATTCAACATGTCTTCCTCCTCCTATTTTTCCCACAACAATCCTGTGAGGCGGGTTGGGCTGAGAGAGAATAACTGGATAAAATCACTTAGCCGGCTTTAATGCCTAAGGTAAAATTAGAACTCACAGTGTGCCAGTTTCTGGCTAATGCTAAACTATTAAAATGAACAGGTTCTCAATTATTGGTCTTTAAAATATTACAAAACCATTCATTGTGTTCATTTGTTCTTATGGCATACTGAAGTTCCTACTTATCTCCATAATTGCTGTTTGTGTAGGGAAGAGAAATGTACCAGATGATCAGTGACTGCATATATATATCAGTAAAACCTATATGCTGCTTTTTAGAATAAAGTCTCCAAAGATGACTAGCAAATATTAACTTAGTTTATAAGTGAAGTGTGCTCATGAACCATTTCTTTTTTTAGAACTTTCTTAACTGCTTACAATAATTAGCAATTTTTTTAATCACAAAAAGTCTGTGATTTGGGATGTTCTATATATTTTATTAAACTTATTTATAGAAATTTTAGTAGTGCCATAAGATGGGTGTTCTTCTACACTTGAATGATATATATGTAGAGGTAATAGAGATACATTCCAAACTGTAACATATTTTATGACTTTTTCAGTCAGTCAAGATGAAAAAGCCACAGAATGCTATTCAAAAAAGGAAATCAGAGCTTGTATGCATGTATCTCAGGCACAACATATACTAAAATCATTTAAGACACTGTTAGTTTGTTATGACATCTTCTTAGTAAGAGGAGGTAACTTTAGTCTTGCTTGTTTTGAAAATGGAAAGCTTATGTCATAGCATTTTCACTGAGGAAAACCATGAAGGTTTCCAAAATGAATTCATTTTTTTCTACAGTAAAGCAGGGATTGGAGAAGTTTTTGAAGGTCATCAGGGGCCAGTGACAGGAATCAACTGCCACATGGCAGTGGGTCCAATTGATTTCTCTCATCTATTTGTTACATCGTCATTTGATTGGACTGTCAAATTGTGGACCACAAAGGTAAGAAATAATATTTAGAAGACTTACCTTAGTCTCTGTCATCTCTGCCAACTGTCAGGACTAAACAAAAATGAATAGTGTCAGTCTTACAGAGTTTTACCTGATATAATAGATAATGTTTCCCCAGGAATACCTTTGTAGATTAACTTTTTCAGAACTATTTTTTATTAAACTATATGGCTTCCTTGTCCCCTTTAGATATATGAATGTATCTTTCTTACATTCACATATCTATATAGGTCCATAATGGTGAACTTATGGCACGTGTGTTAGAGGTGGAACACAGAGCCCTCTCTGGGCACATAAGCTGTCACCCCAGCTCAGTTCTGTTGTGCATGTGTGCGCGCTTCCCACCGGCCAGCTGATCTTTGGGTCTCTGCAACCCATGTGTGTGTGGGGGCAGGGCACATGCATCGGGGCGGGACACATGCATGGGGATGAGGCACATGTGTGGCGGCCACATGCATATGCATGGGAGACATATTGCATTTTGGGATGTGTGCATGCTTTAGGCACTTAGTGCCAAAAAGATTAGCCATCACTGATATAGATGTTTTATTTATCCAGCATTCTTCCAGTCTTTCTTTCACAAACTCATATTACTATTCCTCCAGAGCTCAAAATTGTTGGGTTAGAAGCAATAGTATGTTGATGCAGGTCAGAAGAGAGTACCTTTTTCAGTTGCACTGAAGCTTAGGAAAATGGAAAATGAAATGGAAAATGGTTTCCATTTTTTTATTTATACAAGTTTTATATTTATATAAGTTAACTATGATGTAGAAGTAAGCATGCAGAGTTGTGGAGAATGAGACTGGCTTCATCCAAATCCCTCCAGCTGTATTATGAACTGGGGAGGAAACAGTTATTTTATCTGTTGGTATTTATATAAATATAATTTATATATTTATTTATATCACTGGATCACTGTGGTATCAATATTACCATTTTTCACAACCTGCAAATAAAAGCTGACAGATGTTGAGCTATATAAGACCATTCACTGAAATCTGGATTACAAACAATAAACCTGAATTTAAATAACTTGGTATTTTTTACAGCATTTATGAAAGTATTTCTTAAACACTTAAACTTGTACAAGTTGATATAAAACCATTTCAAAACAGAATGAATTTTCTAAGTTGAGCTCAGATTTTAATATGACCTTTCTTTATATTACAATTTCAGAAAGTTAAAAAAAGGCCATCATAATTCATTTGATTGAATGAATGAATACATGAAGTTAATATAAATTTTGCTAAATTCTTTTAGAATGTCAGATGTTAGATAAACAGATGGGTTGCATGTTCCTGAAATGAAGCACTGATTACTTCATATTGGGTAATATCAGATGTTGGTTGCTGTACATTATATGTAGCAATACTAGTGCATCAATATTAATATCCTGAATATCAGATGAAGGTAGTCTGTAGGTCATATAGAAGTCAAGTGCTGAATATAATTATCTAGCAAATGTTTCCCAAATCCTTCATGACAAACCAAAAATAGAACGAAATATCATCTATGTGATCTTTTTCTGAATATAAAAGTATTATAGAGTGGTTGAAAAAATAAGATTTTTTTTAGCAGCAGCTTTTCATGGCTTTTGACTGAAGTTGTACTAAAATCTATTAGGAGATAGCAAAATGTAAACTTCAAGCCTTTCCACACAATGAACATTCTCAATCACCCAACTCTAGTTTTACTCCAAATGACATCAAGAGAAACCCATCACATCAAAACTTTCTAACTAAAGCAAATCTCCAAGAACTAAAGCAATTTATCATGGGAAATAACTCTTAGGTCCCTACAAAACTTTAATCTTCTAACAGCAGTTCCTAGAAGCAATGATCTTTACGAACGTAGAGAAGTATTATTACAAGGGCTATCCACAAAATTTTCGTCTGTAGCAAGAAGGGGCAGAGCTAGCACAGCCATCTTTGGTCTGTGCGTCCGCCGCTTAGCCTGCATCTAATCGTGCTCATGGGAGGTTCATATTATTGCCCGTTATTTCACAGCAAACGTTTGAAATGTGTGCTGCAATTGAAAATCCCGTGAGTTGTGAGGTGCGATCAGTCATAAGGTTTTTGTTGGCAAAAAAACATAAACCGATTGAAATTTTTCGGCAACTGTGTGAAGTGTCGGGGACAACATCATCATTGAAGGTGGAGCGCGCCAATGGTGCATTAAGTTTAAAAATGGACGAACTAATGTTCATGATGAACAGTGGAGTGGATATCCGAGCATTGTGACTGATGAACTGGTCGCAAAAAGCGATGACAAGATTCATGAAAACCGCCGTTGCACAAGTACGGAAATGTTCGCTTAGTGTTCCAACAAAATTTCACGCAGTTTGTTGCATTGAAATTGATACACAACAAGCTAGCTACCACAAAATTTTGTGCAAGATGGGTGCCCCAAAAATCCTGAAAGAAAACCACAAGAGTCAGCGTATGGCCGCATCATGAGCATTTCTGTACTTTTACCGACAAAGATGAGATCTAATTTCCTTGATCGCAATGAATCAAGATCAAACTGGAAGATGAGACTTTGGGTCAAACATGTGAACGGTGAGAACAACATTGCAGTCTAAATGGACGTGGGGGCACCACAAACTCCCCCCAAAAAAACAAGAACATGTTGCAACGTTCTCTCAAGGAAGTTATGGTGACTTTTTTTGGATAGGCAAGGTGTGCTTCTTATCGATTTGTCTGGAACATGGTGGCAACAATAAACTCTGTAAGCGTATTGTGAAACGTTGCAAAAACTAAGAAAAGCAAATTCAGAACAAGGCGTAGAGAAAGTTATAGCTCAAAATTTGTTTTGCATGACAATGCCCGACCACACACACAGCAAAATCGCACCGCGAAGAATCCTGAAATGCTTGCTCATGTGGGAGATTTCTCGTCTAGTCCGCCCTACACCCGATCTTGCACCAAGCGACTACGCAACTTTTTTTCCAAAGGATGAAGACCTGGCTGTGGATTCACACAGCGCTTGCATTATGACACGGAATTGCGGACCTGTGGTGGCATGACTGAATCTGGCTCAAATCTCAGGTGGCTGAATTTTTCAATGACAATTGGAATTAACAGAATTGTTCATCCGCATGCATAAGTGCCCTCAATTTGTTTCGGTGAATGTTGAAAAGTAGTATTTAAGTGTCACTTTCAAGTGTATATAATAAAAAAAAATTCCTATACTTTGTTTTTTTTCTGTCGCAAAATGTAATCTATTTTGTGGATAGCCTTCGTATATAATTCAGGAAAAGACACCTTGTTCTGAAGTATATAATAACTTAAAATGTTCATTTTTGAACATAGATTATTTAAATTTCCTGTTTTTGTTTTCTAGGATGAAGTTTTAGTCTATGAAGCCAATGTAATTTTGATCACTGAATCATGAGATCATAGCACACCCATGAAAGCTGAATTAAAATGCTCCCAAAATCAAGATATATCCTGGTATTAGCTAAGACTTCAGTGCATTAGTACTTTAAACATGTAAACTCTTTTCTAAAGGCCACCTGTTCATAATAGATACCAAGGATTATTAGCTAATGTTAATGTACAGCAATCCCTATGTTGTGTACCCTGTTATCATACAGGAGAATTATACTATTAACATGAAGAAAAAAAAAGATTTGCATCTCTTAGACATTGTTTTGTCAGTGCATCTCTTTATTCTGCCATGCATCAAAAGGAATATGTCTGCTTTGGGGAACTAAACAAGTCCGTACAGAGTTTCAAAATGCAATTTTCAATTGCTTTTTTCACCCATTAATTCTACATCCAATATTACAAAAATATACTGTATATTCAACATGTTTATCCTGTAATGTATATAAATTTTGTATACAATATAAATGTTGGAACACTGTTGGGAACATTTTGGGGACTACTGCATTAGCTATACTACAGTGTTAAATATTGTTATTATTATTCCCTGATGTTCAATTTTTACTATAGCATAGGTACATATTTCTAAGCCACATCACTGTTCTGAAACAATATGCTTAAGTTGTCTCATGTGTCTTCTCCTACTTCCTAGCAAAAATATTTTAATTGACTATGCAAAAATTAATAAAAAATATCATTTAAGTTTGGAATTTAGACATAGCAGAGATACTACATGGAAAAGAAGGTTTAAGTAGATGGATGAAATGGTAAAAGAGGAACTCAAAGACAAGGGGGAAAAAGAATGTAGAATGATATTACTGTATCATTGAGGCTTCTACGGGTAGTTTTCAACAATAATCATTCATTTAATGACCATTCAAAATTAAAATGGCTTTGAAGAAGTAACTGTAACCGCCTCTCAGACTTAAAACCATCACAGCATCCCTAAGGTCATATGATCAAAATTTGGCTGCTTGACAAGTGGCACATATTTATAGTGGTTGCAGCTTCCCAGGGTCATGTGATCACTACTTGTGATCATTCAACAAACAAAGTCAATGAGGTCAGCCACATTTGTTTAATGACTATGAGATTCCTTTAATAACTGCAGTGATTCACTTAACAACCATGGGAAAGAAAGTCATAAATTTGGGAAGGATTTATTTAACAACTGCCTTAACAAATTGAAATTCTGGTCTCAATTCTGGTAGTCAGTTGAAGACTACTTCACAGTTGAAGACATACTGCACAGTTTTTAAAATTATAAATAAATTGTATCAACTAGTTAGGGACTGAGTGATTAGAATTATAACAGCTATGGAAAAATAGCTCCCAATCATGAATTCTTTCTCATGAAGAAAAGTCTTCATCTGTAATGATACTTTGAGAAGAAATTCCCATTGATTCCAATGAGGCTAGGTTAGGTTCTTCATGCTTCCTGCAACCTTTCCAATCCTTTGCTAAGGATTTCTTTGTGTTTTTGTGTGTTAAATAGAAAGAGACATTTAACATCATGTTAAATGATATGGCTTATTGGAAAATATATCATGGTCTTAACAATATTTTGTCACATAGTTCAAATAATAATCCATTCCTCCAATTGACACAACTTTCCTGTTCTTTTTTTCTGTCTCTAAGTGGATGACATAATATAATACTGGCTAATCTTTTGCTTTTCATTACTTCTGGTCCTTATTGGGGAGATGAGGTTTTTGGTAAAATCTAAAAAGAGAGAGATGCTTGGAGCCTTAAATGTGGTTTCTTCCATGTGGTCAGGTACAGTAGGACTGGCAGGAAGCTTTGCCTTTGATTTTTTTTTCTTTCTTCTTAAATTAATTTCCTCTAACACCCACTTGCACCATCTTGGTCAACTGGTATTCCCAAAGCAAGCACGTTTGCTTTATATTCATGCATTCCCCCTAATCTGTTTTTTTTCTCTTAATTTGTTTCAACAAAATAATTTAAACCTATGCTTGTTTGATTCTTCTGTGATCTAAGTTTCACCTTATTAGGATACAACATTTCTAGACAATGCAAGGCAAACAGTTCTATATGATTATTCATAACTTTGGCTTGCCTGCAGCTACCCATCCCTTTCCCAAAATGGATTATTGTGCTCATAGGTAAAGCTGAAATGTCTCAGAACATCTGTGTGTTTGTGGAGATTCTCAGTCATCCAGGTCACAGTTACCAGAGGTGCTTTTTCAAAAGGTAGCTGGACTGTTTTTTCCTTGAGAAAGAAATATTTACCTTTTTATCTAAGAAACTTTATAGGTTCTGGCAGGATGGTGGGAGCGATAAAAGCTTTTATGTTGGAAGGATACTTCTTTGCAGCCATCTGATTGTTAGCACTCTCCCTAAGAGGTCTTGAAGCCACTTGGGGATTTATCTGTGCCCTCAGGATTACCTGTATCAGAATGCAAATGGAAGTGGGAATCTTTCTTGGAATTGCTGAAAATACGGGGCGGGGCGTTGTAGATAGGAGATAGGTGGTTTTTTAAATCCTTCCCACTCTATTCAGAAAGGGCTGCTCAGTGTTAACATAAATGGTCTCTTTTATCCCTCTTTCAGACCAGTGTCCCTCTCTCTCCAGAATGTGGACTCTTCAGTCTTAAAAAGAATAGCCTTTGTTTTTCAAATGCTGATGGACTGCTAAATCTTGTCTGAGGGTTTGCTCTCCTATGTTGTGCCATGTGTTTGTGAAGTGGTTGTTTGGTTTTACCTGTTTGTTCTCAGAACAGCTAATATGCAAAAATGGCATTCTGAGAGCACTAATTCCTTTAAGCTTATTTTGCCAAATTATAATAACTTAAGGTAATTCTCATTAGGTTAGTTGATTTCTACATTCTACCACAGAACAATATGAATTTTCAGTACACACATGAACACATACACCAATTGGAGAGCAGTAATATTTGGTTGTAATCTTTTTCTCTGATTGATTCCCACCTTGTTATTTTTATCAATAAAAGAGTCCCTATTGATATTAGCTCCCAAATGCAATTCAAAGTGCTGGTTGTCAGCTTTCGAAATCCTACATGGATTGGCACCAAGGCTACCTCTTCTTGTTAGGACTGATATGTTGGGTTCACTTATAACAGAAAAAACTGCTGATGGTCTTCCAGGCTGGTGAATTATAGAGGATGAGGAAGCCTCCTGTTAGAAATTAGATAATGTTCATCTATTATAGGGACCCGATGGTTTGGTAGGTGGACGCTGAGTCTTACATCATTAAAGGTCCATAACTTGCCAGTTCGAGACTTAAGTGCTGCAAGACGGAATGATTCCCAACACTTGTCCCAGCTTCTCCCAACCTAACAATCTGAAAGTATGTAAATGCAAGTAAATGAAAGGTGCCACATATAAGCATGCAAGAAAGTAACAGTGTTCCATGATTCACTGAACACTTTGTGCTACAGCATAACGTCATGCTGCTGCATAATTGTGGAAACACATCTGGATAATGTTGGCTCTTTGGCTAAAGAAATGGAGATGACCACCACCTCCTAAAGTCAGTCATTTACAACTAGCATGGTAAAATCTGTGATAACGCCAAAATAAGTAAATTATGATTTTCTGGAAGTTTTATTCAATGGGTCATAATGGTAATTGTTCAGTTTGCCTCACTTAAAGATGTTTGGTTTTTTGCCTTATAAATTTATTTGTTTTAACACTATGCTGAATATCTTATTTAAAATGTTTAAAGTACTGTACATTTCTGAGTATTACATCCATCTGTAATAAATTACAGATGTAATAAATTACATCCATCTGCAAGATGGATATAGCAGTATCAATTAAACATATATACTGTTTTACAGTGCTTTACTCTAAGTAATTTAAAGAGTCATCATATTGCCCTCAACAACCTGGATCCTCAGTTTACCAACCTTCAAAGTATGGAAAGCTAAGTCAAACTTGAGCTGATAAGATATATATTTGATAAACAAATTCTAAGGAAAACACATTTATTAACATCCTGATATTCAAAAATATAACTCTGAAAAGCTTAAGCTTCCTGAGTTAAAAAGTAAATTGTTTAATATACATCTTTCTAGAAATTTCAGCAATAAAAACTCTCTTGAAAGAGATGCAAATTATCATTATATTATGCAGTCCATGATAGGTTATCTTGGGCATTTTGACTTTCTTGTCTCTGTTTCTATTTGCTTGCTAATTGTCTCTATTTACTTACTAAGGGAAACTTTAGGAATCAGACTCTGCTGAATATTTTGCTAGGAAATTTTAAAATAAAATGAAAAAAATGTTCTAATAAGCATTACAATCTCACAGGGAAAATATGCAGAAAAAATATGGATTCAAAATATACTTCTTTCTGCACTTTATAATGTACACAGTATTTCCAGAACATTTGCATAATAACATTTATGGATATACGAATGGAAATAGAACATTCATATATGCATAAATGAGTGCACAAAAATATGATTTGGAAAAATTGTCAAAAATAAGTACACTAAATGCAATATGTACAAAAGATAAAGGTGAATGTTTATTAGACCGTTAGTTTGATTTAAAATCCTCTGGATTGTGTGAAGATCAAATGCCCCCAAATAGGTAAGGATGGCAGTTATTTTTACAAATCACTTTTCTATTTTTTTTAATGAGTCAGCAATTCAAAAGTGCTCACATGCATACTATAGAATCCACTTATTAGTATGAGATATCTATATATTTCTGTTTACTTGAGCCATGGTGGCGCAGTGGTTAGAGTGCAGTACTGCAGCTGCTTCTGCTGCCTGCAATTTGGCAGTTCAAATCTCACTGACTCAAGGTTGACTCATCCTTCAATACTTCCAAGGTTGGTAAAATGAGGACCCAGTTTGTTGGGGACAATATGCTGACTCTGCAAACTGCTGAGAGAGAACTGTAAAGTACTGTAAAGCGGTATATAATTCTAAGTGCTATTGCTATTGCTGCTTTAGTTAAATTTCCTATTTATCATTCACAAGTGGACAGTATGAATTATCTCTTTGCGCACTCTCACAATGTCTAGGTCCCAAATGACTAATAGAGCAGTAGATAATAGGTATATAGGTATATAATAGGTATATAGGCTTACTCATTTTAAGAGAGAATAAATGTCCCACAGTGCCCTAACTGGTTGGTCTTATCTTTGGCCACTGCACTCAAGGCTGCCTTTCTGTGGCAATATAAACATCTTCAAATGGATCCAGGAGAAAAAGCGAACAAACTATATTTGGGAACAAAAAGAAGCTCCAACTAAATTTATTGTGTCCCACAGCTGAGTCATGCATGTATGCAGAGCATGTTAATCATTTCAGTGAACCATGTGTCCATCCATTTGGTAAGTAGCATATTGGGTTGTATGATAATAGTTTGTCTGTTGTATAAGCTCAGCGTTTTGAGTTTTGTTCAGAACTAAAGCAATGAATGAGTTTTTTTCAGAGCTCAGTTTTGTTGTCAAAAAGCCAAAGTGATTCAAAGGAGTGGGTGGAGCTGCTTGTTCAGGCAGGATTTTTTACTTTTTGCCCTTTACCTCTGGAGCCAGAGGTCTGGCTTCCATCCAGCTGTATGAAGAGAAAATTGTGGTCTTTCTCTAGGTAATTTGAAGGAGCAAAACCAAAGCGAAGTCAGGTGGTCAAAAGTCAGCACTGAATTTTTCCACGATGTTTTTCTTGAATTTGCTTATCTATTCCGTGCTAGTCACTGTATTTTTTAAAAAAGACTTCTTGATCAGTCACATGTGCAAAATAACAGTTTTCTTCATATAGAATAACCTATATGTATGTTATTAGTAGAATAACAGCTGCAAACATGCAGAAAAATAAATGCTTAAAACAAGAAAGAAAGAATACTGCTTCAGCAAATGGCAACTTGAGTGACTATCCTGAAAATTCAGAGCAATGTGTAAAAGTAAAATAAAAGTAGGTATACTCAGTTCTGATAAGCTGCAGCTCTTTGCTGATAATAAATTTGTGGAAATGCTTTAATAGATAAGCTGAAAATTGAGCAAAAAAATTAACTTTCAGCAGTAATTGTAAAACCATTTATTCACAGAGAATTCCTTCTGAAATTAATTAGGTGATCTTGCAGAATGGTGAGTAGAGTTGGATGTCTTCAGCTTATATGCCTCCAGTGCTGGCATAATTTCTGTCTTCGAGTAACATCATATTTTGTCAGGCTGATCTGACACTTCATCATCAGTTGTATTCAGTTTTTAAAATGTACTTGCCATAGGGGTTCTTTTTCGTTATATATTTCTGCATTTTTCTTAGGTATTCTTTCTGAATTTGAATCCACATTGTACTTAGATTTGAAGAATCTGAGTCTTGTTCCATCAAAGATGGATAAGACATAATAGAATGGGGTAATCTATCAAGACTACAACTGTTTAAAATCAGAGTGCATTTGACCTGCAATTGACTGCAGTTTTTCTCCAACACGTTGATTTGTGCTTCTGTAAGATTGAGTTTCCTAATGTAGCACTGTTGACCAGAAGGCCTAGCTCACTGTATCACAAAAACTGTGGTCTAACTTGTATGGGCTTTATTAATTTAATTAATTTGAAATGCTGATTGCTTATAAAATTTGCTCTTTCCTGATTGAAGAAGCTTTAAAAATCTCTTTCCAAAATCTCTAAGGGAAATAACTATTTTTACTACTTTTCTAAAGGGTTGGAAGATGGCAATTATTCTGACCTCAGGAGGTCAACTATTTTACACAAGTTGTCTTGTGCTCAATACCTTTGATCCCCAATATTCTCTCCTAGCTAGAGTTCCTGAAAATAGCAAGGTCCCTAGCTGTAAAGGGCTTTATAGATAATAAACAGAATTAGTGCTGGGATCACTTGAAATGGGTGGAAAGCCTACTAGTGACCAGTGGAGCATCAGGAAAATGGGTGGTATTCTTCCAGCCTAGTTAGCGCTGATCAACAGGTACTTTATGTATTGCTCCATTTTCTGAATCCTCAGGGCATCCACATGCAAAAAAATTATTATTGTCATTTCTCCAACATCCAGGAAACAGTGGTGAACCAGCTGAATTTGGCCAAACGTAGTGGATGCATTTGGCCAACTTCGGCTGGTTCACCACTGTTTCACATAGCTGTTTTTTTTTTAAATATCCATTTTATTTTATAATAACCCTAAAATATGAAGTAGGTTGAGAAAAAACAATAGACTCAGACCAATCAATCTGAAGCCATATTTGCTAGTCATTTTAAAAAAAAATTTTTTAACCATATTTGCTTAACATTTGTTCTATAGTCCACTGCTAATTTTACTTTTTTCAGACTATCAATCAAACCCTTTCAGTTATTTGAATAGCAATTGTAATTCTTTTTATGTTGCTATCATAATAACAATAAAACCCATGTAAATATTAGAAACTACCTCAACCTGAGCAAGACTTTATTTTTGAGATGCTACACTTTTGTTTTCTTCTTTTGCTTTTAATCATTGACAAAAAAAGATAATGATAAATTATGTTATAATTAAAATTGGGTTACATTAATATCAAAAACATTTCATTGTTTTTTAGACTTATTAATAGAAAAATCAAAACAAAGTACACAGCACAGTAACAAAAATTAGAAATACCTTCCATATAATAGGTTAAGCTGTGCATGCAAAACTTCATACAACTCTGAAAAACACTTGTGGATTCAGCCAATTTTCCTCCAAGAACAGCAATTTTAAGGTGGCTGAAGAAAGAAATTAAAAAATATATGCAGAACAATCAATGACATTTATAAAAATTAATTTTAATTCAATTTACATTAGTATTTTTGTCACCTATACACACACACAAAACACATACACACTATTTCATAGAAGCTGAGTCTATTATTAGGAGAAGTGATTGTGTTAGTAAAATGACATTCTCAAGTACAGTACTAAAGACCAACAATGGTTCAAAACATAAGGTCTCAAATTCACTCACTCACTCACTCACTCACTCTTTTTCTATAGCCACCAATCTCAAGCAAGTGTCTCTGGGTGGCAAATAATCATAAAACAATTAAAAACAAGAGTTAAAACCAATTACAGCATAATGCAAATTAAATATATATGGTAACTGAAAAAAAATATTGTAGATATAGTATTGTCAGGAAACAGGACTTTCATCTGTGGCCTTGTTTATTTGTGATAAAAGTGTCATTTGCATTACTAAGAATTTATTGGGATTCATAGAGATTAGTAGGAATGATTGATGCTTGGAGTCTTTTCATGAATCTCATTTGGAAAAAAATTCTTTTTATTGATTACTTTTTATAAATTCAACTACGATGGGCTGATGTTAGAGGAAACCACAAAACTTAATCATTATGTTATCTTGGACCCTTTTCTCTTGCCTTCCTTATATAATTTCCATATGCAAGTAATACAGGTTTAGCATCATTAGGATGTAAATCAGGACATAAATAAGCAAATCAACACAATAAAAGTCCGAACTTATCAAGGAAAATAGAAATAAGATCTGGAGGGTAGGTTATCCCAAAGCAGAAGGTTTTTTAGACCTAAATAAAATGACCGAAGGTGAATAATTGTTTAGTTACCTAAAATTCTTGTTCTGGATGAACGTTAACAAGAAAGTAGTGAAGAAATAGAATAAATACTGTGCCAGTGCAAGTGAAGTTTAAGACTAAAGTCCGATATACTAGACAGTAATAGATATTTCTTCCCAGTAAATATACACAGGATTTCACAGCATGTTAGATTAAACTTTGCCAGGTACAAAACAAAAGTGTCAGGTTGCACCAAGAGTTATTGGAAGTAAGTCATAATGGTGTTCTAGTTTGAAAACAAAGCCCTCGGTTATTCGGCTTTCTCTTTAACTTTATCAGAATATATGAGTTCCTTGCAAGGCAAAGACAAGAAGTTGGTTCTTCTTGCTATTACCAAAGGTGGATATAATTTCAAATGATGTATTAAATAAAAAGCTAATCAACCTCATGCGTGCAGCACTATCTTAATTGTGAGATTCATCTTACATTTTCCAGAATTTTTCCCAAAGACAATAAGTATTGGATTTGGCAAAGGTGATACAAAAAAAGGCAATTGGACTTTTGATTTTTCTTTGAAGACATTGGTAAAAGGCCACACTTTTGAAGACAGTATAGTCCACATTTTGGACAGAGAGAACTGCTAATTTGAAAGAGGGATCAAAGAGGCCATCTATGTCAAAATAGAGTAGTCCTCTCTCAACAGAGCAGGAGAGATACAACATCATCTATCTCCAGTCTACAACATAGTCCTTTCAACAGTTTCAAGTTGGCTCCACATCCATTTGCACTACTCAGGTGACTGTGAGAATACAGATAAACCTCCAGGTGGCTTTAACAACTTGCTAAAAGAATGCAAATGACCAGTTGTCTTCAAGGACAATAAATCCTTCCATTCCCCACCATCCAGTCAGAGGTGAAGAAGTTTCTTGGATGAGAAGTGAAAAGTCTTCAAAGAAAAAACAGAAAGTCCAACTGCTCCTTCAAAAAGCACCTTTAGAATAACCACGACCTGAATGATATAGAATCTCCAAATGAATGCAAAGTAAAAACAATATGGCTATCTGATAAATACAGTAAAGGAACTTTCCAAGCTGGAAATACAATTTATAAATGTGCTTCAATTATTCTTTCTGTGAAATGACTTGTCTCATGAAACAAGCAAATCTGATAGATTTCATTGTAGCTTTTAAGCAGTTAAATGCTAGTTAAAACCTGTGAACATGTCCACATGATTTCCTTTAAGTAGTGAAGTTCTTAACGAATGGCGCCTCATGGATTAAGGAAGATCATCCATGCAGATATACCAGGGAGGCAGCTGAAAGTTTGCCCCTAGATGCAAGTTTTTATCTTCATCTTTCTGTGTACATACTATTCTTTGAGGTGGGCCATCAAAATAAGGGGTTTATCAAAAATTGCTAGAAAACCTTATAGGATGAGCATGCTACCTCTGGCATTTACATTGCTGCTCTCCTATTGGGGAAAGGCCTAAACCAGGCCTGTTTTGTAACTTGTATCTTCATATGCAGTACTTAAGAAGCTGATCGTATTAACCTCATTCTAAAGCCATTAGAATTATGTCAAATCCTGTTACTTCACATGAAAAGTTATTATTCATCTATGATTGTTTGAATAAAAGAAGCAGGATTTAACAGAAGACTTAAGTCAGTGGATAGATTATAATGCAATGTGTTCTCCCGTAAAATACATAGTCTAAACATTGGGAGAAAACACTGAGCAATATTTTAAAATTCTTCATGGGCTCAGTTTCTATCTAGATTTATAACATCACCATTTAACAATTCTAAGAATCAACTGATAAGTTGCTGCCTTTGGGAAGAAAATTGAAAATCAGAAAGATTTTCATGAAATCTTTAACAATTCATTAACAAAACAAACAAGTCATATTCTATTTTATGATGGCAAAGAATGATAGGTACCACGTAGTCTGTTTCGTTCTTCTTAACAGTTCTTTTGTTTTATGGTCTTTAATGCTCTTTCTCAGATAGGAAAAAGAGCAATGGAAAAATTATGGGAAAAGACAAATCAGGAGGGAAAAATCTTTTTAAAAGCCATGTATGAACCAAGGCACAGTAAAAGTTTCATGCAGAAAAATAGAATAGAATAGAATACTTTATTAGCCAAGTATGATTGGACACACAAGGAATTTGTCTTGTTGTAAATACTCTCAGTATACATAAAGAAAAGATATATTTGTTAAGAATCAAGAATCATAACATACAACACTTAATGATAGTCATATCATTATGATACAATGATATGTATCATATATCATCAGGGTACAATCAACAATCAAATCATACTAGGAAACGGTCAAGGGGGAGGGGATGGTTGATAAGAAATGATGAGAAGATTAACAGTAATAATAGTGTACACTTTGTAAATAGTTGAACAGTGTTGAGGGAATTATTTGTTTAGTAGCGGAGTGATGGCTTTTCGGGAAAAAACTCTTCTTGTGTCTAGTTGTTCTGGTGCGCAGTGCTCTATAGCATCATTTTGAGGAAGGAGTTGAAAATAGTTTATGCCTGGGATGTGAGGGGCCTGTAAATATTTTCACACCCTCTTTTTGACTTGTGCAGTATGCAGGTCCTTGATGGAAGGCAGGTTGGTAGTAATTGTTTTTTCTGCAGTCCTAATTAATTTACTCTCTGAAGTCTGTGTCTGTCCTGTTGGGGTTGCAGAACCAAACCAGACGGTTAGAGGTGCAGATGATAGACTTCAATGATTCCTCTGTAGAACTGGATCAGCACTCCCTTGGGCAGTTTGAGCTTTCTGAGTTGGCACAGAAAGAACATTCTTTGTTGTGCTTTTTGATGAGTTTTTGATGTTAAGTGTCCATTTTAGGTCATGTGATATAGTAAAACCTAGAAATTTGAAGGTCTCTACTGTTGATACTGTATTGTCTCGTATTGTAACAGGTGGTAGTGTAGGAGGGTTTCTTTTAAAGTCTACCACCATTTATATGGTTTTGAGTGTGTTCAGTTCCAGATTGTTCCAGTTACACCACGAGGCAAGTTGTATAACCTCTGTCTGTATGCGGATTCATCATTGTCTTGAATGAGACCAATCACTGTTGTGTCATCAGCAAACTTCAAATTTTAACAGATGGATCGTTTGAGATGAAGTTATTGGTATATAGGGAGAATTGGAGATAGCACACAGCCTTGGGGGGCCCGTGTGCTGATTGTACAGGTATCAGATGTGATACCTGTACAGGTATCAGATGTGATACCTGTACTACTTCTTGTCTGTTAGGAAGCTTATGATCCACTTACAAGTGTGTTCAGGTACCATAGTTGGTTTAATTTGCTTAGAAGAGTGTCTGGAATGATGGTGTTGAATGCTGAACTGAACTGACTATTTCAGAGGTCAGATTTCAATACAGTCTCTAAATGTTTTGGACAATACCTCACATAACTTGCCTGCTAATGTTGATGGAAATCCTTGTCTAACATTTATGGAAGGTACTAGATTGAGAAAGGCTAGTGTTGTCACTTTGAGAAAGAAAATGTGAAAATCTGGATTTTCTTTGATAATGTCTCTGAAATTTCTGCAGAAATAATGAATGCTGTTCATTAAAGGGTTTAATCAAATTAGGAATGCACCCAAACAAGGGAATGAGAAAAATCACATAGTCAATGGAGAGTTGTTAATGTGTATCAATCCTTATCTACAGTATATGTCTGGTTTGGTCTGATTAGATATTTCTAATTCCTAGAAGGTTTATTATCGATCAAAATTAAGAACATCCTGAAAAATTATTAGATCATACTATTTGTGGTAATCCAGATGTGAAACTACAACTTCTTGCATCTCTCACCACTGGCCATGAATCATAGAAATGTAAATTATAGCTTGCTGACATCTGGAAGGTGACAGGTATTCCATGCTCTAAAGTACTTGACATTAAACAACTATTGAAAAACTGTCATAGTTAAAAAAGTTCAATCTTATGTCTGAACATTTTATGCATGATAAATTCCATCTTATAAAATAATTGTTAAATCCTCATAAATTTAATATTGAAGCTTATCAAGTTTTTCAAGTATATTTGTGTTTGCATATGCATGCATATTCACAGATATGCACAAATATACACCCATTCATCTGCATATACGTACAAACCCTGTTTAGATTTCTGTGATGGATAATCAGAATATTTAATTTCTTTATTGTTTCTAGAATTTTCATTGTCATTTAAATGTTATTTTACTGTTAACTGTTTGGGAATTAAGCAAAGCCATTATTCAGAAATGAGAATAAGGAGAAGCAAGTAAGTGTAATTAATTATTCATGACACCCAATTATATGTTACAGTTCCCATGTACTTTTAAACTTGTCTTGCCGTCTGTCTATTGTGAAATGAAATGATGCGTAAACTCGTAAAAGTCAAGAAGCAGCGCCACGCTCTTGGCATCTGCAGGCTCTGAACTTCGCCACCTCTTTTCTGAAATGAGAATCTCGAATACGAAGTTTGGGGGTGGGTGAGATTTGCAAACCCATCTAGACTCATTGCTCTTACAAAAAGAAAAACGGGGAGAACAAAAGAAACGCTTGAAACTAAGGCGAATTAATGCGTTTCGATTAGACAGTTGCATCAGCGTAGGGCGATAGTACAGAGTAGGAGAGAGCAGCATTTAGGGGACCGAGTTCAAGCACATATTTAGCTGATGGGGAGGGGACCAGGAATAGGAAAAGTTGGTGCCGGGCTTGGGAATTTAGCGCAAGCTGTTTGCGTTATTTGCGACTTTGCGCAAGGAGCACTAGATGGCAGTCATCGTCTTCGCTTGCAGAGCGGGAGACTTCTGGGTGTAAGCGGGAACTTATGAGAGACAAGATTTTCTGACTAGGCGGCAAGATGAACCTTTAGCTAGCGTTTCCCTATTTCCCTCCGCGTTGGAGTACCAGTTGCAGCACCCTTTACCTATACAGTATGCAAAGTCTGGGAAATCGCTCCCGTTTCCAATAATTTCTCGTGCGCTTACCCTACCTCCCCCCCCGCCCCCGGTGGCTGCCCCCCGGGAGAGCGCCGCCGCAGGCCCGCCTTTGCGTACTCGGACCTTTCATCTGCGGAAAGTTTTATGACACTTGGTTGAATGTGCAAAGTTTTTAATTAGACTCTCCAGACAGCCCGAGGCGGCAGTAGCGCCACGAAGTCTTCTTGCCCTTCCCCTCTGCTTTTTTTGCCCCCCTTTTGCAGCACAACAAGCCGCTCTACTCCTTTGAAGACAATGCCGACTATGTCTACGACGTCATGTGGTCCCCCGTGCACCCCGCTCTCTTCGCCTGCGTCGACGGGATGGGCCGATTGGATCTCTGGAACCTGAATAATGACACCGAGGTGAGGCGGGGAGAGAATCCGGGCTTGGGAGAGGAGGGAGTTGGCGACTTTCTTGCCTATTCTTCGTTTGTTTGTTTTTTTAAACTTTTGCAAAGAGGAAAGTGGAAGACAAGTGGGCCGTGTTGCCTTCCTGAGACCAAGCCTCTCCATGGTTTGTGCTGCGTATTCATTTGAGGGAGGGGAAAAGGACTTTTCTTTCTCCTTGCCTGTCCCATGCACCTACACAGAAACGTGCTCCAGATTCCCACGTCTTAGACTTCCAGGGAGAAGCCCAACCGTGGTCTTCCTCGCAGGAACGTTCCTTCACTGATTTCTCTATACACGGTGTCTAAATTAAAGATTTCTTTCACCCTTCGTTCTTTCTTTCTCTCTGGCAAATTGAAAAGCCTGAAAGTCTACCGGAAGTGTAGGGGAAGACCCCCCCAATTACAGTGTCGCATTTGTTGATTTGTGGAAAAACATTGTCACCGATACTCGATTATTATCACCACACGAGGCCCAGTGCGCCACGTGAAGACAGCTGTCCTCTTCTGCAGAGGGGATGGCGTCTAATGGGCGACAGTGGCTACTCCTCCCACTCGACTGTGCCAGATTCCTTTAGGGAAACTTCCCGTTTGTGGTGGGTTACATTTCCCTTCATTCCAAGTTAGGAAGGTTATATTGGCTGAAAATGATAGGAAGTGTAGATTGGCATCTATAGCCTCACTTCTAACAGTTTATAGACCTCAACAAAAAGTGATTTGCTTTTTGGGGATAGGTGAATAACTAGTTTTGTAATCACACACACCCCTTTTAACCATGCTTCTCTATATTTTGAAGGAGAAGTTTCCCTTTCCACTTGGGGACTGCAATGTTTATATTCATATGTAAATATCAGACTTAATTATGAACAAATAGCTCAAGAACCAGTTATTACTTTTTTATCCAGAAACACAAGCAGAGATCTTCAGAGCAACTTGATTAGCTCTTATTATTTGTTTTATGTGATAAAATTTGTGGTTGCATTAAATGCACAATTCATTCTGACATATTTCCATTAATTTTCTACTTTACTGCAGAAGTTTATACAGGATCATAGATTAAAAAAGAAACTTAGTTTGCTACCAATTTCTTTGTATGCATAGCTCAAGTGTTTGATTCAGCATATTAAGACATAATAGCTTGTTTGTTCATAGCTTAATACTGTGCTGTAATAATGACTCAGCCATTTTAGATTGCAAACCATAGTTTAACATGTTGGTGATAACCCATCCAGGTGTAATTATTAAGGAAACCAGCTTTGCTTAATCTGAACATTCTATGTCCTGGTAGAGCATCTTTTATCATTCTTACCACTTGGCATTCTTCATTGGGAATGCTAGAAATTTCAGTTTGCGTATTTGAAGACAGTTCATTTGAGGAGTATACACTGCTGTGTATCATGGTTAAGCAAAACCATTTTTTTGTGCAGTGGATGAATTCAAGACTCTCAGTGATAACATTACACTGCATAACATTACACTGTAAAAAGCATCCTGAAAAAAGCTGCACAAAATAGTTCTGTTCAAAACAAAATAATTTGGGCAAAAGCTGCACGGTTTCAGTCCTTTCCTCATTGGGTTAGGCCCATGTTCATTAAATTCAGTAGGCCTGAAACCTATACAAAATTGGATTTAAAGTTAATTTCATAGAGATCAATTCTTGTTAAACTCCCTGGAATGTATATTGGCTGTCTTAAGTATAATAAGTACTGCCTGATTCTATTTAATTAGTTACTCAGTATTTAGCCCACTGAATTCAATGGGGCATCTTCCTGGAAGTGGATGCATGTATGTACAGCCCTGTTTGAATGTTGGCTGTTACTACTTCTTTAGTAGCTTTTTGTACTGCAGTATTAAGCAGCAATCCTGATTCTGGATAATTTTACTGAATAATTTTACTAAATTGTACTTTATTGCATAACATTACATGAATCCAGCCACTTTTTGTCCATTCTGTAAATACGATAAACTATGATTTAGTCCAATGTATGAACTTCCTATCAGCTTCACAGTAATATGGAAGCGCTAAACCCAGATGTAGAGTAATAAAGTGATGTGAATTACATCATTTTAATGTTAATATATACAAGTAGAGGAAAAATTGCTTCTGAAGAAATGTAGATTTACAGTGGGTAATAGGGAAAATAAGATGAGAAAATTTCAATAAAATATTGTATCTTTGTATAGTAAGTGGATTTATAGTGTTTTTTCCTCAGCTATTTTTTAAAAATGTGCATAATTTTAAAATTTCCTATTTTAAAAACATGAAGCATTTTATTATTAGATTTTTATCCTTCATTTTTCATATGTAGCTCAACATAGCTAAATCATAGTATTCTATTTTTTCAGATTATAATTTCTGTGCAAATCCTGGCTAGTGTCTTGAAATTAGGTCTGATTTACACATGCAGCAGAAGGAAGCTCCACTTATGATCATAATAAATTAGTTATATTTTTCCAGTGTCTTTTTATGGAAAACCAACTAGCAGACACAGGTAGAATACCAGTAGTTAGTTAAAATAAGTTGGATAAGAAAGAATAACTTTTTCTTGTATTTTTCCTGAAGAAAAAGGCTGCATTGGAGAAAATTCTTTGCTTGCAGACTCTTAAGAAGGGTTTTCAGTATATTGTGAACCTTTTTCTCACAATCTTGCCTTTAAAGATATGACCTAAGCTAGGATATTTATGACTTAATAGATGATCAGTTTTATTCTGAAAAGTAAACAGGAAAAAACTCAGTTTTGTAAAGTTCATTTGTTATTTGGAGGTGATTTCTAAGGTAACTATGTACATATCCATGAGGCAGATCCATTAACTATGTACATATCCATGAGGCAGATCCATTATCATTTTACATTTATTGTAGCAAGTCTACCACAATAAAGCCTTGTTTTATTACAAAAGTAAAAATAATAAATGAAATATTCTAGGGATATTCTGAATTCATATTTATCAAACAAGTTATTCATGCATATTGTAGTTTAAGTCAAATTAATATGATTAATTCTTATACTTCAAGTTACCATTATTATTTAGTTCCTATTTATGTTCTGCTGTGAGATCTTCTGTTTTTAAACCGAGCTGTGGCTTATATATTTTATAAACAAATATTTATACACACATTTTTCTTTGCAAAGCTGCTCTTTTCAATTAAATTTTTGAAATGTACGAGTGAAGATTTCCATTCCAGTAGCAGCCAGAAATATAAAGAGAAATCAGAGAAAAGATAGTTGCTTATTTAGCACTGAAAGACCTGAAATGAGAGATAAAAAAAAGGAAGAATTTGAGAGGATACATTTGGTTCATTGAAAATCAATATTTTTGCTGTAGTTGTTTTTGCTGTCTTTATTATTTGTCTCATGTTATTTTATTCTGAATTCAAAATACGGGCAGGTTTTTTTTCTTTTCCCATTATGAAACGAGTACATATTATTTATTTTTACAGAAATGGTCTCTTGAAATTTTTATTCCTCTTTTTTTTTTTGCAAGAATAATCTTGCCATTCAGCAACAGTGCTTACAAGCAGTTTTTGAACTTGAGTTCTGATAAATATTATCTCATATGAACTAACATCAGTGCATTTTTGAAGTGTTCTTTCACTGAAATTCTGACAGAATTGTAAGAAAACAATAAGGTAATGCAGAATAAAGCAATGAAGCCTATAAAGCAGCTATATGAAAGTAAGTTATAATGATAATACATTTCACATTTGTAGCTGCAGAAGTAGTATAAGCAAGAACAGAAAATCCAGAGTATGCATTGGTACAATACATCTGTGAGGCAGGAACTGGTAAAGCAAGACAATATTTAATGAATTGGATGGTATGTGAAGGAGGCAGAGGAGAATGAATTTATGTACAAGTGGACATTTAGTTGAGAAGTAACTCAGCCAATAGAGCAAAAGTAATATGTTAACTATTTTCTTCTTCACTTTTTATTTAGTTTTCTTTTCACTTTACTATAATGTATTTCATAGCAGAAAGAAAATACAAAATTTTAACTGATTTGGCTGTAAATCATGTAAGACAGGTAAGGAAGGACAAATGCTGAAAACTGGATTGTCAAGTGGAGACTGTAGATCTTTTGAAGTGCTCTTAGCAGGAAGTTTCAGAGGCAGCTTAATTATAAAGTAGCTGAATAGGGAGGATTTTTTTCCCTTCAGTTTTTACTTTGAGGTAAAGGGACAATTTGGAAGTGGAAACACATCTATACAGATGTTATTGTTAAGGAGATTTGACTGTCAGTATTCTAAAAATTCTTAACACCAAATCTTACTGCTTTTAAAATGAATGGGAAGAAATATGTCCCCTTTTTAATTGACATAAGTCTTCTTTACATAGGATGTTGAAATTGTTCTTTGATCAGGACAAAAGAGCTTGTGAAATTGAACAAGAATATAACCATAGGATTTATTTTACTCTCATTTGTTTAATTTGGACTGCTAGTGTATGTTGCATGAAGAAATGTCAGGATTTTTTTCTCTCCTTTTCTCCTGTTAGGACACCAGCAGGAATAAATTCAACACAAGCATGTTGCCAGTAAAAACTAATCAGAGACCCACAGTAGCAACCAAGGAGAAAATGCTTTAACAACTGAAAGCAATTTTCCTTTTGATCCTTTGCCTGGCAATTTTAAACTATACAAAACAATGGTTTTATTCCCTGAGAAGTATTGGGCCACAATCCAGGCAGCATTAAGCAGATGGGGCACCACTTTAAGAGATAAAGCAAAGCCAGTCCTAAACTTAGATCACCTCCAATAAAATTAAAGAAAACAGTATCTTAGTTTGAATCATACCCTTAGTTTTAATAATTTATATTTTAGTTCTACATGTCTATAATCATAATAAAATCTGATTTGTTACTAGATAGAAGGATTTATCTTAGACTAATTAAATGGTTGCAACACCACAGCTTTAATAGACTAATCTGTTTATTAAACAAGCAAAATTATTGGGAGGTAAGATAGTTAGCATTATAATTTTGTGATAAAAATACAGACATTGCTTTAGAACTGGTGTTACGATTTTCAAATGTCCAGTTTAAATCATTGGGAATTTTGAAAATCTTAGCACTAGTCTTGCACTTCAGCTCTCAGTGATTTAAATTGAACTTGTTTTTCCACATGTTTGGGATCAAGTTATTAATTAATTTCAGCTAAATATTTTGATTCAACTCAATTAAAGAGGAGTGTTGGCAATATATAACTTGTAAGAGGCCACATTGTGTGTTTTTACTGTAGTACAGATATGCAGTATGGACTTGCAGTTGAGTACAGTGAACCTACCTATCCATAGTACAATTTGAAATGACGGATCATAGGAGCTTCTTGTTCCTAGAAGTTGCTTTGAGCACTTCATATACTGAAGCACTTCATATATATGGCAAAGCTAATTAGGAACATACTATAGATGTATGCATAATTGGTATAAAATGGGCCTTAAATGTTTGTGGTATTTACAAAAAGGGACTGGTAAGGTTTCTTGCTGTAATTCTTGGAGAAGCTGCAATGTTGAACTCCCTGAGACAATAACACAGCAATTTTCTAAGCTCATAGTTTAATTAATTTAGTCTCAACATTTATATTCTGCTTTTCTCTTCAAAATAGATAATGGTTAAAAATATATTGTTTTGATGATAAGTGGAGGCAGAAATACAAATCAATAAGACAATCAAAACAATGCAAAGATGACACCAAAACATGAACATTATAATAATGTTGATAAAATGAAAATAACCTCTTGGAAGGGATCACAACTTTAAAAAGTTTGTTGGAAATCTTGGGTGCCTATAAGTGTAATACACATAATTTATAACAATTTTCTGAATCTGGGGCTTTCACTACTGATAATAGAATTCATAGCCAGAAGGCCTAAGAACGGAAATGTCTGCATTGTAACATACTGTAGCAACAGAACTAGTAAAGTCTGTCTTTGGCAACTTCATACAATTATCTTGAAATTGTTTCATGGACATGTGTATATAACTTTTAGCTTAAAAAATACTTGATGCATTCCTTTTTTAAATCACCATTGACTTTCTGTTTGTTAAAAGGGTTGAATTAATTTTCTTTTGATGCAGGTTTTTTGTAATCCTTGATTGATTTTGAGAGTTTGGATGTACTTGTTTATCTCAAATTAAAAGCAGTAAGGGAAATCCTTAAAGCTTAAAATAATGTTGCTAATCATATGTTACTTATCTATCAAGTGGGTCTGAAAGTGTTTTTTTTTCTATTTCATATTCTGATCTATTTAATTTAATAATAATAGAATTCTAAGAGATATCTATTGATCTGTACTTCCACATTCTCCTAAAGAATTCAGTAATCATATATTTAAAATGACATGATTGGGAAAAAATATTATCACTCTTAATTGTATTTTCCATTTGGGCTAAAACAATTTTCTGCATTCATGCCTCCTTATGAATATAGTTTTTAATTACATTCATGTCTTCTCCATGAATGTAATTTTTTAATTATATATAATTATTTCATACATTATATCCCGAACACGTATCCAATGTAGTTAACATTTTTCTACCAATTCTTTCATATTGGAAATAATACGTTATTACTATTGTTGTATTAGTCTATCATATCTTGTTTTAAAATATATGTTGGTCAACTCAAGGCATACTTAATAATCTTGCCTCTTATTTTCCTACCATAATAATCCTGTGAGAGAAGATGATTAGCCAAATGTTATCCAGCAAGATTTCATGCTTATGCTTAACTTACAATCTTCTGGTTTCTATTCCAATATCTTAACTACTACACCAAACTGTTTTTCATGTGACTTAAATATACTTAATTAAAATTGTTTAATTGTTGAAATGATTCATTCAATTCTTCTGAACTTCTACTTTTGAGTTCCATTGTTCTCAAATGAGAATAATTGTTCTGTTTGATATATATCAATGAGGGGTGCAACAGTTTAGGGAGAAAAAGATAGGAATACCTCTTTGCAGAATTAATACTTCTCAGATAGGCATTCATTTTACATTTGGATGCTAAATTTTGAAATACGGAGAATTCCTGATAGAATATCCAAAATACTTTGAGCCTTCTAATTTGTCTGGACCATCCAAAAACAAGGATTATATCATGCTTTAAAACAAAATAAACCTTGTTTTAATAATTTCTCCACAAATAACACTTTTTTCAAACACTAGTTCTATCTGTTTATTTAGTGGTTCAAACACAAATTTAATTGCAGTTTTAATGTTTTTTTTCAATGTAACCATATCTATAGGGTATAATCATATGCTTAATGTTTTTGTTACATTGTAATTGTAGAATATTTTTTTATATTTTTAAGTTAGGTTTTTAATTTTTAAAATTTTGGACCATCCTTCACTCACAACATAATATGTTAATTTGCAGCAGTGTTTTCTCCACCTTGGCATCTTTAAGATATATGGCCCAACTCCCAGAATTCTCCAGCCTGCATTTTAGCAGTGCACAAGCAATTAAAACAATAATAAATAAACTCAACAAGTAGAAAAGCTTGGGAAAGTTCAGTCAGATGTTTTGGAGAAGAGGTCCTAAGGATAGTATTCCAAAGTCTTGGATTTCTTTTTGTAACCTCTTAATTCACTTATCAAATAAACTCCATCAGATGATCTTCATATATATTCTGGTACTATATATGTGTGTGATTTTAAATGCAAATTTATACAAATAAAAATTGCTTCTTAATTATAGAATTATATTATCTTTGTCAAATATTATCAGGCATCAACATCTGAAAAAATTAAAATACTTTGAGTTATTTTTTAAGTAAGAAGTCATATTTTCTGTTGAAAATATTAAGCTATTTTTATTTGTATAAATTTTGTTGAAAATATTCTAAAGAATCTCAGAACATCAGCTAAGAAGTAAAGTTGATCCTTCATAAATCCTTTTTTTGGGGTGGAGGGCTGAATCTGCCAATTGAAGCAGGCTGACCTTATTTTTGACAAATAAGGCAAAGTTTCAGGAAGAAACACATAGTTTCCATCCTATAAAAGACAACATCAAAGTTGAGTGTGTCCACTTTGCAATCCTTTCTTTTATCTTAATGTTTGCTAGTAGGTTAAAATTCATAGGTCCAGCCACTGACTGTTTACTGGTAAGAAATTGAGTAGATCTTGCTCAAAATAATCTTACAAACAAATCTATGAGCTAAAATTTCAATTGATTTCTGTAATATTTACTTGTTACTGAATAATTTGATTTTATAAAGCAACAGAAATGATGCAAACATGAGGATCCAGATGGTATTCCAACTGATACATGTATTACATCTAAACCAGGCCTGTCCAACTGGCAGCCCTGGCTCCGCAAAGGCAAAAACATTGTGATATGTCACGATATGGTCCGTTATGCCTCTGACCAATTGATTTAAATTCAGATAGCTGAGTTGATTCAATTTCAGTCCTCAGATTTCATATTTACACATAGTTCTTGTTGTGCAATATACAGAATACGTAGACCTGTTTTCACCATCACTGCTGTGCTCTTGATTAGACCAGTTTAGTTTTGAAGCTTCTCATATTCTTTTTTTGGACAGTATATTCTTTGGTTTTGCAAAATGAGATGTAAGTAGAAGAAATAACATGAAAGTTATTAATGCCCCATTTGTAGTCCTCTTGTTTGTTTGTTTGCTTATTTCTGATCTCATCCTGTATCCTCTAAACTAATTGCTTGAGGTCAGTAAAATGTTTATATAAAGCTACAAGGATAGGATCTTTCAGTTTTCAATTTATGCTTGGTACCACATGTAAGCTCATTAGTCTTTGCCAGTCATCTTTTGATCTATTAGGCCATACCAAAAAAGAAAAGAAAAAAAAAGCAATGCTGGTTTTAGCATGTCTGAAGCTTGGATTTAAAAAAAAATACCAACTTAAACATTTGTGTCCCTTGGTCTTCATGTATTGTCCATAAATCTCTGTCATTCAATAGTTTGGTTTTCCTCTGCTGTCTCTTCTCTTTTCATATTCTTCATGTAAAAGACAATAAATTCATTCCTACGTAAGTGTTCTATAAATGTCCTCATTCATATTAGAATAATATATTTGGTAGGTTCCAACAGCTAGTGTGACCATTGAAGGAGCTTCTGCCCTCAATCGTGTTCGTTGGAGCCAGGCTGGAAAAGAAGTAGCAGTTGGCGACTCTGAAGGACGGATCTGGATATATGATGTTGGAGAGGTACTTAATCTTCTTTATTAATATTTGGATGTTTTGTAATTGGTTTCAAAGAATCAACTCTGTCTGATCTGGAAAACTAAGCAGAGCCTTCTTAATGTTTGAATAGAACAAAATTTCTTCAGAAAGCAATAATGATTGAAAGGTAATAATGCCCATGATGATACAACATCACAAACATAATCCTTATATACTTGCAACCTAAAATTTTGTTGCTTTTCTTTCCTGATACCTAGCAAGACCTTATGAAATAAGAGGCCACCAAGGAATAGCAAAGGACTAGAATGTAAAATGAAAAAAGATAAACAACTTGAATACGGCAGTCACAAACTCTACTGCCAAGCAGGTTACATGGAGGTGATCATGTCATTATCAGAAATTGAGCTTGAGTTAAAAGAGGCTTAACCTTGATCCTAATATTGGAGTTAAATTAGTGTATCATTTCAGAGGCATAATTATCTGATGCAATGTGAAATCAGTCCTTTTGTGAAACCAGGGAACTTCAGTATTTGAAATGTTCCTGTATGCTACAGTAATTAAGATAAATTAAAGAAATATACCCAGCACATTTAAAATGGATGATATGTTCATAATTAATTATTAATGTTGTTAACTTGATTATTGTTCATTGCCATTTACTTCATTTTAGAATGTATGGAACACCTTGATTTCATTCATTCAGAATTATGCAATAAAATGTGTTCTTTAATATTTTTAAATAGGTTCTTACCCTAATTGAACTTCCATATTTTATACCAAGCTCGCAAGATATCAATGCATTCAAAAAAGTGCTTTCTTTTCATTCTAAGATGTTATAGCCAGGTTAATCAGCTTCTTGGAAAAACTTGGTGTTTCATTTTAGTCTTTCTTTCTGCAAACTTCTAGAAATAATTGATTTTACCTGTTTGAGACATAGTATCCATATGCCCTATTTTGCCAAAGATAATTTTTGCTTACATTTGGTGTCCCCTACTAGTCTAAATGTGTCAAATTATTTGGCTTCCACAGCTAATCAAGATATGTTAAAGTATAACTCCAGACCTTCCAGGCCAGAATTACTATTGGTTTATATATGTAATCCAAGCAAATATAAATAATTTATTGATTGATTGCATTTATACGGATAGTATAAATCATTAGAAGATAGCTATACAGTTGACAAAGTAGGTAAAAAATAAATATTAATTTTTCCTAATGTCATAGGGAGTTTTAATTATATTACTATTTGAATGGTTGCATCTATTCTAAATATGCAAATAAAATTATGCAAATAATGTTTTTGTCCTCTTTCGATGGACAATACATTCAAAACATAACTGGTTGTTGCTAATGTAATCAGTAGACACTTTTTCTGTAAATAACTGAAATAGAGAGATCCATTGGCCTCTAGACTGCAGAATGTAGAGAAGTTTTATTTTATATTTTCTTAACATGCCCGAAAAATCCCCTCTAAACAATCTTCCATATTTTATCTAATGATAAAATGTTCACACTTTTACCAACTTATCCTAAATTCACAAAAAGTTAACATTGTGAAAAAAAAAGTTCCTGAAATATTAAACAGATGTGACACAATATATTAGGTCTGTCTTTTTTAATGTAATCATTGAAAGAATTGTTGAATGGGGAAATGATACTGTTTTAAATATTCTTTGGTCATACTCATACAACTCTTGATTATACAGTGAGATTGCCCAAAGAGTAATGTGGAAAACTCAGGAAAATAGATGTTCTACCCCAAAGGTTCACCAGAATAGATTCTTTTTTTAGCCTTCCAGCATTTAATTGTATATAAACTGTAGGTGTCCATAGTAAGTCATCACAGTTATTCCTAGAGTTCATGTTAATATTCAAGTGGAAGAAAAATGCTTTTCTAGATTGTAGGAAAGAGAATTGCAGAAAGGATGTCTTAGTCCGCAGCAGGAGTATCCAAGGTCTGGAAGGCAGATCTGGCCCACAGGTTGTTAGATCTGGCCCACCCTGGAAACAGCAAATGACCAGCCCACAGTGCATCTGCCAACAAAAACGGAGCTTAGGGAGGCCACCTGTGGTCCTCCTGAACCAGTGGTGGTATTCAAATAAAGTTGCTACCGGTTCGGTGGGCACGCTTTGCACACATGCACACACTTTGCATGCATGCGCGTGCCAAACATGCACTTTGCACAGGCGCAGAGGCATTTGTGCAGGTGCAGAGGCATTCTAACTCACCTCCTGCAAACTAACTCACCTCACTGCAGCAGCTGCCACGCGGCTCTATTCTGCGCCAGGCACAGCAGCTGCGCTTCGAATTTTGGCCATAAAAGTGAGTATGGGAGGCCAGGCAGGCAGGTGGGCCAAACACAGAGCAGTGGAGAGAACCGGTTCTGTGTCCGCTGCTCATCGCAACTACCGGCTCTCCAGAACTGGGCAGAACCGGTTGAATACCACCACTGTTCTGAATCCCAATTTCACTGGCAGAGGGTTACAGGAGATTGAAAATGGCACCTGGATAGGCCATGTGTGGCCTCCTTGAGCTTTGTTTTCACTGGTAGATAACTGCAGGAGGACTTTGAGGCCGAAAATGGAGCCAAGGAGGGCTTTTGTGGCCAAAAATGGAATCTCGATGAGTGACATCAAACTGGTCATGCCCCCCGGCACCCGCAAGGTCAAACACAACCCTGATGAGGCCCTCAATGAAATTGAGTTTGACACCCCTGAGCTACAGCCATATATGAGCCATGATACTGCATAACCCCTTTTAGGCATCCTTTATTTTATTATCTTAAGCTGTTGCTTAAATGTGTATGCTAGGTAAGGATGAAATAAAATCTGAAATTGGTCATAAAAAAGCAATAAGCTGTAGGGTGAAGAGTAAGTATAATGGAAATTTAACAAGCTGAATAAACCATGTGGCAGTGCAGTTCTGAATGCTTCCTTACAATAGGCTAAAATTGAAACAAATTGAAGTCAGTGCGGTGTGTGCTTGATGGACTGTGTCTCTTTGTTGCTGAATGCAGCATAAAGTATACCATCTGCATTACTGTTCCCGGAACAGTTTAAGAGTGACTTGTGCAGCAATCAACTTTTATAGACAGAATTTGTTTTTTGTCATTATCTGTGATAGTATACTAACAGATCTCGGTCTCACCACAGTAGAGAAATATTATAGAATATATACAGTTTTAGCCTTAACTTACACAAAGTGATTTTATGGCCCATAGCAAAATTGCTAGAGCATGACTCATATTTTTGGCTTGTGCATGCTTTTGTGGGAGCCGCTTTGGCTTGCAAATGACTGCAAAACATCTTGGTGTATCGTTATCATAATTGCTAAACTGTCTGAAGTTATTACACTCAAATTTCTGCTCTGGCACTGGCAGGACTCTTGTTTTATTTATTTATTACTGAGATTTGGGTGTGGGTGTTCTGAAATATATCCATATAATTTTTTGTCATTCTGAGTGATCTGACAGACACAAGAAATACCTGAATTTACAGTATAATCTCTTCATGTCTGTTGTCTGGAGTCTAGACGGGTTGGAGATATGGCTCTTTGACTTCTCATACTTCAAGCTATGAGGTATATTGTGTTCATTTCTTTTGGATCAGCCATTAAAATGGAGTTATCTATGTTGTGGGTTTTAATTTCTATATTTTTCTTTTCATTTGAGAAGCACAGTTAAAGCCCAATGCAAAATGCATGAACTTAAATTGGAACTTAAAATTCAGTTGGGTCATGTATTAGCATCCTTTGTATTAGCTGATCTGTAGGAGTTCTATCCTCTGGTCCTAGAATGATCCTCTACTCTTATGTCACTGTGTTTTTCTGTGGCTCCTCTATCTCTTCTGCAGCTGAATTGATTGACTTCCAGCTCACCTTCTGCTTCAAAGAAAATGCTGCAAATCTGTTTTGCAGTACAGATACTAGTGGTTCTCAACTTACAACTATAATTAAGACCAGAATTTGCGCTCTTAAATGATCTATCATTAAATGATTCACACCTGATTGTAGGATCCTTTTTGCAGCAGTCTTTAAGTGAATCAACACAGTTATTAAGCATAAAGACATGTCAGTTGCTAAGTGCCCAAATTTTAATCACATGACTATGGTGAAGTTGCAAATATTGCAATTGCATAAGCCAGTTTTTCAGTACTTTTAGTGGTAATAAATTACTATTATTCAAGGATTGCTTGTATTTCCACTGCAACTATGCGTATTGTGGCAGATCTCCAGTGGGAACAAGTCTTAGTTCCTTCTGCTTCCTTCCATATAATATATGGTCTCTAAGCAAAAGCCAGTTTTGATGTTTACCCACAATAATAATGAAATAATATGGGAATGGACCTGGGATGGCAAAGTTCAGAGAGAGAGAGAGAGAGAGAGGGAGGGAGGGAGGGAGGGAGAGAGAGAGAGAGAGAGAGAGAGAGAGAGAGAGAGAGAGANAGAGAGAGAGAGAGAGAGAGAGAGAGAGAGAGAGAGAGAACCCCCACTCCTTTAACCTCAAACTATCCATTATTGACCTCACCCCATTCCTAAGGGCGTGCATAAGTGCACAATTGTGCCTACCATCCCTGTCCTATTTCCCCCATTTGTTTGTATCTACTTCCTGGATTCTTACTCATATTTATACTTATACCTATTATCTTGTAAGCGATTGACAAGCAAGTAAACAAATAAATAGATTACTGTTTCCGTTTGAAAGCAAACGTGGTTATGTAGAAGTGACACTGTACCCTTTGCATAGCATCCTCTGGGAAAATTCTATACTTTCTGCAGTAGACATATAACCCTTAACTGCAACAATTTTAGTGTCCTTTTCTAGTAATTTAGTTAAAACAGTTCTGTTTTGTTGCGCACACATATTGCCTTTTGGACATTTTCCAAGAGCTGTGCATCTATCAGAGCCTCTTCCCCTGTTTGTACTATCTGATCATATTGGAAGAGATTTTGGGTTATGCATGGTACCTGTGTTGAACCTCCTGCAGCTTTTACAAATGGCAGGCTGCCAGAGAACCAATGCAAGTAAGGGAAGTAAGGGAAATGCTGACTTTATGGAATTGCTTCATGGTAGCAGTGTACCAATATTTGAGGGGCTGCCACAGGGAGGATGGGGTCAAGCTATTTTCCAAAGTACCTGAAAACCAGGCAAGGAATAATGGATGGAAACTGAACAAGGAGAGATTTAACCTGGAAATAAGGAGAAACTTTCTGACAGTGNAAACCAGGCAAGGAATAATGGATGGAAACTGAACAAGGAGAGATTTAACCTGGAAATAAGGAGAAACTTTCTGACAGTGAGAACAATCAACCAGTAGAATAGCTTGCCCTCGGAAGTTGTGCGAGCGCCATCACTTGACATGTTCAAGAAGAGATTGGATTGCCATTTGTCAGAAAATGTGTTGGGTCTGCTTGGGGTGTGTGTGTTGGATTAGATAACCCACAAGATCCCTTCCAGTTCTATTAATCTGAACTAGTTTCCCCTTCTCTTTCCAATGGCATTTGCAAAATTGTTTTTCTTTTTCCTGTGTGTGTATTTGTGTGTATATGTATGTGTGTAGGAGATTTTGTTGCTGTTCTTTCAGCAACTTGAGGGGGGTGGTATTCCAAAAGTGCTTTTTCAAGAAGCAACTGGACTTTCTGATTTTTCTTTGAAAATGTTTCAAAGGAAGCTTCTTGGATGAGAAGCGAAATGTTTTCCAAAAAAAACCAGAAAATACAGTTGCCTCTTGAAAAATACCTCTGGGACTACCATGACCTGGACTGCTGAGAATCTCTATAAACATTGAGAGGGGATGATGTTTTTTTTTTTTTAATTATTTCTTCTTGGATTTCAAGATTAGCAGAAGTAAAGAATATGACACAAATTGCCTTGAATTAGCTGCTAAGGATTTAGAGAGTAAAAATGGTGATGAACAGCCCAGCTTAGTATTATTGAAACAAGTAAAGCTAGATTTCACTAAAGAGATCTTCTAGTTGCTAATAAGTGATCAAGATGATTGCAGCTTGGAGGGTTTAAATGTTGTACAAAAAGAAGGGTTGCCAGTAAGAAGGCAATTTAATCTATTAGTTCCTTTGTCCCAGATCTCTAGTAAGAGAATTCTACTTTCAAGAGTATAGCTCTCTGTTAGAAAATTTGAAAAATTCTAAAAAGATTGATCAGGAGCTTTAAGTTGGTTGTAGATAGAAAACTGAATCAGCATGTAGATTACTGGTTTGCAGATTCAATCATTCTTTATTAATATCAATTATGTTTCAGTTTAAATAGCTGGGTTTATTTATTTTATCTTTCTATATTTAACTTAGCATACAAAAATAAAATGAAATATCTTTGTCTTTTTCAGATTCTATATTTAAGATTTGCCTTCAAAGGCAAATGCCTCTTTCTCTTGAGGTATCTGTGTATGAGTGTATAAATAAAAGAGCCTAATAATGTGAGTAAATAAATGGTCTTTATGATAAAGCTTTGTCTTGAAAGCTGGATGGGATCTGATGAGCTCCAGAAATAGCAAGTTCAATTGTACTGTAAAAATTTGGATGGCAGAAAAAATAATTTCCTCTGCAACATTCTACTAATACCAATTTCTGCTACACAAATTTAATAGAATTAAGAAAGCGATCACAGCTATTTTTTGTCTGATGTGCTTAAAAATCTATCCACCTCCAAATTCCAGTTTTTAAGGGAAACCTAAGAGAATTTTACTAGACAAATCCCTGAATCTAAAGTTCCAAAAATATCTTCCAAAATGGAATTGGATAGAAATTCTATATTGGTAATTGACTCCACAGAATTTTATATTGCATTACAAATATTTTATAATATATACATTTAATGCACAATACTGCTAAAGGCATATTTTAGGTTATATAATTTCATAACATTGTAGAGCATCCTAATGTGAGACTGTAAGAAAAACATTTAAAATGCTAATTATCTAGAAGCAAAAATTACAAAAAAATAAAGCAGATTGACTAAGTAATAATTATGGGTATTTGTAGTTCAGGAAGCTAAATGAAAAAATGATCAGCACCAAATTTGGGGTAAAAAAACTGTACTGCATTAATGTAATGGAATAATTATTTTCACAATTCAGGCTAACAGATGGGCTCTTCCTGATTGGTATCAGCATATGTTTTCTGGAGAAATGTCTTTTGAAACAAGAATTAGTTTGTATAATTAATCATCTTTATGTTATTCTGTGGTTTAAACTGTTGCTTTCAATAGCAACCTTGGTCATGACAGATCATTTAATCACAGTGTTAAAAACTTTTTTAATGATTGGTAAAGTTGTAAGAAAGATGGAGGTTTGTTATGATAAGGTACAGATTAGCTTAAAATTACAGAATGTTAAAATACAAATCAGATTATTAATGTATTCCTTAAAACGTAGAAGCACCGTGGCTGATGTACAATTTTAAGGTATTTACAGACTTTGCAGACTGCACACAACTCAAATAGCCAGGTTTGATGCCATTTTAAAAGCAAGTCTTACATGACTGATGGAATTTGGGAAATTGGAAATGAACTTTTTGCATTGGTGAAACACATAGCCACAGATACTTACTTTAAACAAAATATGGTTTTAATGCAGTATAAAACTTTATTTATTAGTAATGAAGGCCGATCATAATTGAAAAGATAAATTAAAACTACAGCTTTCTTTTAGTGAGTCAAACCCAGTCTTAAAAGATTCTTCAGATGTTTTGGAATTTATTTATTTATAGTTTGTTTATTTTTATTCTTTTGTCAGTGTTGACATCTGATAAAAGTTTGGACAAATTTCTGCATTTTTCTTGACAAAATTTCAGAAGTGGTTTGTTATTGCCTTCTTCCTAGGCTGAGAGAAAGTGACTGTTACCCAACTTGCTTTGTGCCCAAGGTGGGACTAGAACTCTCGCTGGTTTCTAGCCTGATGCCCTAACCCAGTGTTGGGGAGCCTTTTCAGCAATGAGTGATGAAATGGGAGCATGCAGCCGGGGAGGGGACATAAAAAATTGGAAGAGCAACTGCCTGGTCCGTGTGCGCGGGAACGCCGGAAACCATAACAACAGTTGCCTGGTACACATGCAGGTGATGGAAACCGAAGCTCAGCTTCCCGGCCTGTGCATATGTGCTGGGGACCTGCTCTTCTGGTTTCTGGTACTCCCATGCAGGAACCCAGAAGAGTAACAGGCAACAGCTGGCATGCTCGGAGAGATGGGTCTGCATGCCACTTCGGCATGTGTGCCATAGGTTCACCATCACGGCCCTAACCACTGCATCAAACTGGCTCTCAATATTGAGCCAATTTTGAAAACAAACTGACATAAGAATAAGAAAATGATGGAGAAGAGGAGGCAGAACTGGGGCAGAGTTAAATAAATTAGCAGTCTAAATTCATTATACTACCACAAGTGGTCTAAGCTCAACCCCTTTTGAATTTCATTGACCTTATCGGGTGCCAGCTTAGTAGCAAATATTAGTTGACGAGTTTCTTGTGTATAAGCCTGAATAAAAAAATCTTAACTTATGTATGGTCCTGGTTGTTTGTGCCTGATAATACTTTCTGGCCCTTATACCAGGTCTGTTAGCTGTTTATAGTATGTAATGACTGTATTAAAAACCTACTGATCTGTTTCTTGGACAGCATTAAGATTAAATTATTTTAAGCACAGGAATCAGCTGGAAGGGGTAAAAGAATCCTGGCACAATGCTATTGCAAGCTATATTGTTTGTAGTGATATACAAAAGTGGTAGAATCTATGTTGCAGTGGCATGATACAACTTTTGTCACATCATTTCCAATTTTAAGTCACCATCTTAAACAAGAAAATGTTCATAAAATGTTCATCAGTGGGTTAGTTTAGTTATGAAAAGAAAAAAAATTCTTCACACTTTGGAGAAACATAGCCAGCTTCTATCTCTTATAACTCTGGTTTGTTTTTTTGTTTTTTTAAAGGCATTCTGTTAAGTACCATCCTTTATCATTGTCTTTTCAGAATGTCTATGACTGCATTAACAGTCATAACAAATTAATTAAAATATGGAGAACTTGGCTCTTGGAATCCTTTCCAACTCCTTTATTGGCTGGGATCACTGGAAACATTTATGTTGTGTTCTATCAAACAGAGTTATGTGTTGCATCTCTGTGTAGGTCCTTGCTTTCCACTAGCATTTTGTGGGTATGGGGGTGCTGGATAGCATAAAGGAACTTGACCTGCTCTAATATGAATTATCTGACCAGGAGAAGTTACTAACAATGGAACATTCATTGGAAATAATACTACCCAACAGTTTTTTTTTAAGTTTTTCTTAGCTTTAGCGAAAATTGTTTTAAAAAAGGTTTCATGAGTTGATAATAGTCATTGAGAATATGCAGAAGCATTTAGTTCTGGATAAAGTTTCAGAAAAAACCTCTGATCTGAAAGTTGCAAACCAAGTAAATATTCCCATGTTGGGGAACTGAGCTGATCCTGGGCATTAAGCCTGCATGTCCATACACTGCTAGAAGCCAGACTGAATGGAGAAATGACAATTTTTTTTCTGATGAAGACTGAGAGAGATTGAAGAATGGATTTATTTACAGCTAGTTAGAAATTACTCCTATTTGAACTTTGTTGGGACTTTGTCTTCATAAGATGAAGACTATATATGTTTAATTAGACAACAATTGATAAGAGATGATTAAGAAACAAATGTGGATATTTGATCCAGAATGAATTAATTTTTCTACTCCATGCTGCTGCGAGAGCCCAGGATGGGCATGACTCCTGATGACATCATCAAGCTGGGTCCATCCAGTATAAAAGTAGCAGCCTGTGGGAGAAACCCCCAGCTTTGACTCAGCTTCTTTTGATTATAAGCTGGTGTCTCTGAAAGCAGTTTATTTGCAACAAAAGTGAAAACTGTCTTATATCATTGGCATAGTTCTGTGCCTTCAAGAGAGTGGGCCACCACTTCCAGCTATTTCGGCCACCACAATCATAAAGATTGCATCAGCAATAACAGCGCATCTTAGCTGATTGTTAAAACCACAGTTTTCATTTTATTGCTAATTTCGCCATTCGGGGCTGTTTACAGCCTAAGGAGTGATTTAATCCCTACGTAGCCTGTAGCTCTTGCGAGCAGCCAATTTGGAGGCTTCTTCAACCGTACGTGGTGAGTGGCCATTTTGAAAGTTTCTTCTTCTAAAGAAAGCGAGCGGCCATTTTAGGTGGCATCATCCCCCAAAGGCTAGCTTCTACCATTCATAAGCTCCTATTCAGGCTATTGCATAGACAACACATAGTGAGGATTGCTTCAAGCACCTTTGTGTCTGTTTATGCATACTATGGATCAAGACAAGGTCCACATAGAGCCTTCAGGCCTGAGCTCTCAAGGCCCCCAAGCTGGCAAAAGAAGAAGGAGACAATGCTCCCAGTCTGTTCAAAGGGAGGTGGCGGCCAAGCTTAGGGCAAAGCTTTGGGACCTAAGAAAACATTCCAAGCCAAATTAAAGGCTGAGAAACGAATGCATGCAGGCTTAGAAAGGCAATTCAGCAAAACTATTGAACAAATGTGGGGTCAACTACAACAGGCTTCCCAACCAGCTAATCCTCTAGTTGTTCAGCCAGCTACTTCTAGGGAGAGGGAAGATACCTCAGCTCCTCTTAGCCACCTCCAATCCTGGTGCTCAGAGACACCTGAAATCCAACCAGGACCTCAAGACTTGAGTAAGTCAGGTTCCAACTTTGCCCAGACTCCTTGGGATCTTTCTTCTTCATCTATCTCATGTGGCGCAAAGCAGCTCTCAATCAAGACCAGAGGCCACATTTACTCCAACAGCAGCAGGTCTTCGGCCCCAAGATCCTCCATCAAGCGGCAGATCTTCTGACATCAACGAAGTCTCCTTAGGCATCAGACAGGATCTGGCAGAAGGGCTTCAACACATCTTCAGGCCTTCAGACAGACCTCAGCCTTCCTGGCTTTTCCTCTAGCTCAGATTCTCCAAAGGAGAATCTACCCTACCTCGCCAGGTAGAAAAAAGGGCCCATCTTACGTATGCGGAAGGAGTGGACCTTATTCAGGGAGTGTATGAGGAATCATCTGAGCATAGCCTGATTCTGATCTGGAAGAGGAAGAAATCTGGGATCCCAACCTCTCGGAGGAAGAGGAAGATCTGAGGCCTGATCAGCCTTCTTCGGCTTCTGCATTCAAATCCACTTTATTCAAATCTCTCCTACACTTTTCAAAGGATACATTGTTTCCTAACAAGATCGTTAAAAACGGCGGAGAAAAGACAAAGGGAAAGGTTTTTTTTTTTCTTCTCATTCTCCTTCCCTACGGAGGTAGCAGATGGAAATCGGAAAAACCTGCTTTGGCATAGAAGGTAATTAAATTTGATAATTAAAGCCAAGGGGATATTAAGATTTCTGAGCATTGGAACTAAAAACCAAAAGTCTCTCTCTCTCTTTTTTTTTTTTTT